>JAMXBB010000002.1:73956239-74089678 GCA_024138015.1 Lumnitzera littorea | reverse complement strand
GAATATGTGAGTTGAGCATGAACTTGGTGACAACATATGAACTGTCCCCTAATATGAACATGAGTAAGTGTAGACACCCAATTTTTATTCCATTTATTTTATTTTATTTTTTCAATGGGTCCTAAATTAAGAAAAACACAAAAAAAATAGAAAATCCAAAAGTTAAGAAATTAAGAAAAATAAGAAGTTTAGAAAAATACAAAAAAGTACAAAAATAAGAAAAAGCACAAAAAAAATAATAAACTTGGAAAAATATAAAAAAAAATAAGAAATCTAGAAATAAAAAAGTTGAAAAAAATTAGAAAATAGAAAAGTTACATATTGAAAAATTGAAAAAAAAAAAGAAAATTTTAGAGAATAACAATTTAATATGATAGATTTTTTAATTTTTAAAATAAATTTAGAAGTTGGGTTACTAGGCCTAGTCTTAGATTTAAATCTAGCCCAAACTAACCTGATTCATATATGCAATTTAATTACACATATGGATAAGGCACAAGCTAACGGTTTAACGGATAAGTATATGGACTTAGCATTGATTTTGAGCATGAGATCAGGGGTTCGAATCTTAGTAAGGGTATACAAAGTTTTTTTTTTTCAGATAATTAGAAACTGTCATGTGTCAAGGTCTCATTACGCCACATGTCCTGATACGTGACAATATCGAATTAGACACATGTTGATGTAGTGCCACATAGTAGCGTCTAGTTAGTCGGCACAGCTGACATAGTGCCACGTTGGTGCCACGTCAACATTTTCTTTTTCTTTCTCTTTCCCTTCTTTTTCTTTCCCTTTCCCTTAATTTCCTCCTCTTTTCCAACCCAACCCTCTTACTTTGACCCTTGATTTTGCATATTTTCCTTGTTGAAGTACACCAATCAATGATGTAATTTCATCGTCCACATAGCCTACTGTAGATTAGTACAAAAAACGCATCCAAATTCAATAAAAAAAACATTCAAATTGAGCTCTAAAAGTTGGAAAAAAACTAAAAATTCAAATGTCCTCATTCAAATCCAATTTCGAGTTTCCATATTTTCTAAGTTGATTCATTGTATAAAAGAGATTGTTCACAATACACACAAGGACATATGACCTATAGCTCTCACGCATAAGCTCTCGCCCTCCTCGAATCACTCTCTCTCTCTACCAAACCCTCTCTCTCTCCTTCTCTCTTCAATTCTCTCCCTCTCATCACTTTCAGTCGAGCTCACCACCACGACTGAAACCCCTACCACTCAGACTTTCGAACTCGACCACCCTAGCCCCAGCCACAACCTCTTCTGCTCACCACCAACTTACCGCCGCTAAACCCTAACCACCATACTCCCCCTTCTCAAACCACCATCTCCAATCGCCTTAGGCACAAACCAACCCCACCAAGACGCTCCTTGACCTCCTTAACCCTATACCCAACCAACCACTCGCCTCCAGTAACCATATTATGCACCACCTAAACACCACTACTGACCACCACACCTAAAAACTCTCTAAACCACCCACAAACACCAAGGCATCAGGCATACCCCCCCCCCCCCTATTCCTAATCCAAAACACACAAATCTTCTTTTTGCCACTCAATTTGCTACTTAGAACGCTTAGAATCTCCCTACCGAGTTGCTATCACCATTGAAGCTCTTAGAGTTAGATTCAAATCTAACCTAATCCACACTCCAAACCTAAACCGACCCGAGATCTACTCCAATTTACTCGACCCATGTCCCCTTCTTAGTCTGATTCTCTTCGAATTTTTTTTTTCATTTTTTTAATTAATTAATTTGTTTATGTTTTTATGTAAATGTAATTAAATAAAAAAAGGGGGGTAGGAAGAAAAAGAAAAAGAGAAAGAAAAAAAAAAGAGAACGTAGTTTATTTATTTTATTTTTAGTCAATAGATAAAATAAATAAATAAAAATAAAGTAAAAGTAAAGATAAATAAGTAAATAGTTAGGGAATAAAGATTTTTTTTAATGCTTAGAAAAATCAGGCTTTTAAAAATAAAAAAAATAATTGGATTCTTTTTAAGTTAGGACATTCTAGAATTTTCCAAAAATAAATAAATAAATAAAAGAATCCAATTTAGGACTTTATTTTTTTAGGAATTTTCTTAAATAAATCAAATTGGACTAAAAATGTAAGCCTGACCTTTTTCAAAAATTAAAACAAAATCACTTGCTAAAGTTTTTACAAAAAAGAACTACATACGTTTGATCTCGAATAGCGGGTACGTAGGCACTTACTTGATGGTAAAAAATAATTTTTTTATAATTTACTTCGTTTATCCAATTAGAGTAATAAATAGTTAAGTTCTACTTCATGAAATTAAAAGGTGATTTTTAAGATTAAAAGTTAAATTTGAAAAGTTAATGATACCTGTAATGGTTTAAAAATCATAACTCCTGAATCTAGGTATTTTGTTTTAAAACCGTTTTACAAAAATCGGTTTTTATTGAAAGACTAGTGATTACATTATAGTCAATCCATCAATTGGTTATAACTTAACTTTTTTTTTCCTGACTTTGGTCGGGTGGTAACTCCAAGACGTTTTTCAAAGTCTATAAACCTTAGTCGATGATTAGTATTGAACGGGTAAGGGTTCAATGTTAATCGATTTAAAGGAAATCTAATCTTATAAAACTGGGAAGGTGAAATGCCAGGCTCGACATAACATACACAAGATTCCAACAGTTAAATGATCATGATTAAAAACCAATTACATGAATTAATAAAAGGCATATTGCTTGAGTTCATCTACGTTCATGGTATACGGGTCTAGGGTTGATTTCAACAACAAAATATTAATCGAATCAATGTACCATACAAATTAATCCAAGTTAATTAAACATAGAAATGATTTGAATCCATGATTCTTATTCAATCCCAATCTATACATATTTCATCACCATATAAATGAGTTCTTTATGCTTAAACCTAAATCCATTCTACACATATACACAACAATCAACTCAAACACCTAATGATAATACATTAACAATAAATTGATCTAAAATCTTCATTAACCTAACAAGAACATAGAGAGAAACAACATTCAAAACATCAAGAAATTTGAGGAGAGAGAAACACTTTACAAGGGGAGTTCTAATGTTCATTTTGTACTAGAATGATAAAAACCATGCATTTTTGGGTTGGAATCCACTAAAACAACTTAAATCTAACCTAAATCTACCTAAAATGGACTAGAATGGAAAAACCATGAAATCCTAGGAGAAAGGTTCATAAAAGGAAAAGGAATGGAAAACTGCTAGGTTTTCTCACTCTTCAGGTATATATAGCAAGAGGATGGTGTCCGAATGCCATGTTGAAAATTAGCTTCATGGCCATCGGGTGTTTAGACACTACTGGGCATGGCATCTAGACACCATGTCATGTATCATGTGCTCCTGATTTTCTTGTGCTACCAGGGTAGTTTAGAGTTAGCATAAGCATACTAACCTCATAGACTACAGATTCAATAAAAATCAATTAAGCTTTGTTCCTAATCAAGCAAAACTTATTCAATTCATGTATAACTTAATTGTACACTTATCTTGATTCTTTATATGCAATTTCTTTACAAATTTATACAAATGAACTCAATTTCTTCGAAATTGCATGTAAACATGAGAAAACTACCTACGATAAGTGTAGGTAAATCTATACTTATCAACTAATCCTAACTTGAAACCTTGCTTGTCCTCAAGCAAGCTTGAATCCTAGCATGCACATGGGGTAGGAAGAGCATTCCCATATAACCATTGGTTGCCAAATTTACATCCACTAATAAAAAAAATATATTAAGTTGTGTTTTTTAAACATTTTTAGCACCAAGTAAGCATTCTCATGTTCATTAATGTTAGGATAGGAGATTAAGTATTCCTGTATACACATTCAATAAAATTAAGCAACTAATTGGTGATTTCTACATATAATCCTTTCATTTTATACTATATTAGATTGTTTAAGATCAAGTAAGGCATCATTAAGGAGGGGAGGGATCATCGCATTTCATAAGCTAACAAACATGTATTTGGCCTAATTCCCTAGGTGAATAAATGGTGAGAATGGCAAAATTGACTTGTCCTTACTCAGATCTCCCAATTGATTTTTATTTTGATACAACTTTCATTCTCACATACATCTTAAGTTTTACTTGATGGAGCTCTTCATTCCTCACTTTTTCACAGATTGGACACTAAGGATTCATAAACCCTTTCAAGAATTTTTTCACTTAAGAAGATGTGCTTGACACTTATTGGGTGCCCCAAATGTCTATCTATACTCTCTTTCATTTTCTTTTTCTTTCTTCTTCTTTTTAGGATGTAACGCCTTGCCCTCTAAGTGTTTGCTTAAAAAATTTTCTTAAACTCGATACCTGAAAATGGATCGTTGCTACCATCCTTGAGTTAAGGATAAGGAAGAACCTATATTCAACCTGCGCTCTTGTTCTATTAATAATTAGTTCCAAATTATTTCTCATTCAATATGATAAACAACAACGAAAGCTTTTATATTAGTGAGCTATGCTCAAAGTGTCATAGTTACATACTTCCATATAACATAGTATCTCTTTTACAAATACATGTTTTTAGACTACTACAATTATACTAAACCTTTGGTGAAAGTGTAATGCCCATTACTTTGCTGAAAAGCTATCTCTATGTACTTAAGCCATATCTTGTAGTCAATAACTTCTCTCAAGAGCCCATCTCTAGCTAGAGTTTTGAAGTCCTCTTATTACTCTAATTCTTTTATCTATTTATTACGTAATCTGAAGATAAGAGAAACTTATCATCTCAGCCACTACAAGTTGAGTAGGAGTGGACAAACGTACAACAACAAGCATAATAGAATAGCCACAACATTCAAGTAGTTAGTCCAATTGCACTATCTTATAGTTTCCTAACCAAACAATGCAAATGTGACAAGAGTTTGCCATGCTCATGTATGTGACATGCATCGGTACCAATATCCTAACCTAACCTGGCAACTCATCCAGTTTAGTCGACTCAAATTAGGCCTTTGGTTAATATATCCAGGATAGCAAACATTTTAGTTTAGCAAAAACCACATAGAATGGTTGGAAAATGTAACATATAGTTGCCGCAATAAAGGGGTCGTGATTTTGTAAAGTAATACAATGTTGACTTGTAGAATTTAGGGGGATCGATTAATCTAATTGCCCTAAATTATTAATTAAAGTTAAAAATATTAGTAAAAGTGATTTTGTAAGTTTAAATTTAAGAAAATAAGCAATAAAATAAAAGAATATAAAATTTCCAAATTTTAAGTATATAATTCATTATTTATCGAAAATACGTAAAATGCATTTCGATAACTAACGAATCGCTAGAGATAAATTATATGTATACTAAAAATCATAGAATTGCCTAAATAATATTTAAGAATATTTATTTGTACTATATATGAATTTACATGTGGGTAGAAATATGCGTAATTACTTAAAATACGTGAAATGTGCTAAAATAATACTAAATAATTAAAGAAAATTCATAATTAACTAAGGAAAAATAAAGAAAAATAAAAAAAAAATAAGGAATGATCTAGATTTGGGTCGTGGCAGCTAGGGAAAATAAGAAAAAAATTAGCCAATTAAATTAGAACAACACAAAAGGTAAATTGGAAGAAGATAAGACAATTATCTAATCAAATTAATATACAATAATTCTCTAACACCTCTATAAATAGCAAGAAAATTTCAAAAGCTCATTTGGTTAGTTTGGAGAGTGAAAAAAATAGAGAGGATTGAAATAGTGAGTGTTTGGATTAATTACAAAAAAAATTACTCAAATTTATATAATTAGGGCCTTAGAGGGGAACCAACACCAAATGAGTACCTGGGAGTAGATAGCCACCACTACCACACGGTGGTGGTAGCGCCTAGATCGGCCGACAAGGCCATGGTGGTTGGAGCTACCCATACAGGTGAGTCCGATTTCCAACTCGATTTTGTTTAATTTTGTAAAAATATTAAATATTCTTAGAAAATTATGAAATTTATTATTCTGAAATATTTTTATATTTTTAGGAAAAATATTATTTTGATGAAAATATATCCTGTGATACATGGTCCTTAAGAAATCATGCAAAATCGAGTATGTTTTGGTTTAGAAATAAATGACCTTATGAGTATAGTTTTAAGCCCAAAATTTTTGTATAGACTAATTAGATGATATAGAATAGTGCTATGAAGCCCGTTTTCAAAAATTAATTTTTGAAATTTTTAGGCTTGAAAATGATGCATAAAATGGGTAATTTAGGGTTAATTAAGTAATTAAATGGGTAATTACTAATTTGATACACAATTATATGTTTTAGGATGTTGAAATTTGATGGAGTATGCTATTTGTAGCATTTGGAGTGTTAGATGTAATTATTAGCATATTATGTAGTAAATATGTAATAGGTAAAAAAAAAATTTTTTTTTGAGTTAATTTGGTAATTTAGGTTCAAAATCTAATTTGGGATGAATTTAGATATTTGGAATGTTATTTGATGTTAGGAGATGATATTTGAAGTGATGGGAATATTAAATGTATACATTTTGTACACATTACGTGATAATGTGTAATATGTAATTATAAGAAATTAATAATTAGAAAAATATTGGTTAGAATTGATGTTATGATAATAATAGGAATATATAATAAATTTGATAGGAAACTTAAATTAGTGTAATTATATGAAAAATGTAAGATTTTCTCATAACAGAGGTAAATTCAATAATTAAATTAGGATTTGAGTGTATTGTATGAACTAGAATACCATTTAGAGACTAAAAACGATATTTAGGATATTCGAAGATAATGCGATTAATTTCACATTATGGGTCGAAATGATTTCTTAGGGTGTACATATAAATCTCTAATAAAAAATTGAGTTAAAAACCTAATTTAGAAATCGATGTAAAAACTGAAACAAAACTTAACACGATTCAAGAAGAATTGTAAAAGACTTAAAACCTAAATAATTAGGTATATTAAACCTTAAACAAAAGATAACAATGAGCGTTATAAGATAAAACCATCCTATAATAGTTATATGAAAAACTAAAACCACGTTTGTGTTATAGGGATGATCGGCAATAGCCTTGAGTAAGTGAGCAAGGAGTCTAGGTAAGTTGGGATTAATACAGTATTGTATTTTGGAGGCTTGAAATTGTACTTGATTGTGCTTGTTCTGAGCTGATGATATGATTTTTGATTTACTACTTAGCTTGTATTGTATGATTTATATGAAATGATTGATCACCTTAAACTAGACTTAATCAAATATATGGCCTGTAATCATAATCGGACCTACATAGCAACCATTAGGGGAAACCTAGGATTCTCTAGCCAAATACCGAGCCCTTCGAAATGGATAGCGCTGGATAGCATAATGAGTCCTTTCTTCATCCTTAGTCAAACTAAGTGATAGATGAGGAGGTTACGGCAAGGGTGAAGTCAATGGTTTGAAGGTAGTCATGGGAGGAGCGATGTCTTCATTGCACAAGCTTGGGTTTGGTCGTGAGCTATTGCATTAACGGCAACTCCTTAACTGGGATTAGAATAGGCACAATTTCTCTAATCTCACGATGGGCCGAATAACATCATGTGATGGCATTTATATGTTTATGCATTGCATCGAACTAAGTCGAGTGATAACCTTGTTTATGTTGGTGGTATCATTTTAAGTCCTTCATCTTAACTTACTGAGCTGTGGTTGCTTACATCCCTATAGACGTTGTTGCAAGTGCTGGCTAAGAAGCGGCTTACAACTACTTTGAAGCTAGTAACTGTTAGATCTTGGGGAGTGAGGAAAAACATTTGAAGAATAGACCTATATTTTTAAGGTCTAAGCTCTTATCTTAGAATTTTTCATTTTTGAATAATGTATTAACTAGGAAATAGATTACGATGAAGTGTTATAAAAGTTAATTGTAATAACTAAATTCTAGTGTATATATATATTTTCTCAATTTTTTAGGTAAACAATTATTTAAATTACGAACTATTTACTTCAAAGTGGGTTAGTTGTGGACGCCTTGTGTAGATCAGGTTTAGGACAGCGGTTATAAGGCCTACTTCTATCTTAGAATGGTTAACACGTCGGGGTTGTTATGACTTTGTCGCTTTGAGGCATGATAGTAGTCAGTCCGCTGTTCGAGATACTTGTATATGTGTTGAAGGCATCCATGTGAAGTGTATTTACTGAAGCTTTGTGTTGAGAATGTTGAATCCTAATGTCTATGGGGAGATTAATGATGCCGAGAGTGATGCTCATGGTCGTGGTTGAGTTACACAACAAATACTACTTATTACTGATGAGTAGATACAAGATCTTGCTACTATTGTAGCCAACCTAGTTGTCTTAGTAAACAGGGTCTTAAAGACTAGACCGCATGAGAGAGTTGTTGAGCTAGGTTGAGAGATGAGAGATAGGTCGAGAAGGCAAATGAATGAGTGAGCTCCGAAAGCCTTTTCAGTAAACCAAGCACTACCGCGATGTGCCGATAAAGTCAAGAGAAGATGGTTGGAGTTGGATGAAGTGGAAGAGTACGAAGAAAAAGAAGACCAGTATGTTGGGATTGATAAGCATAAGTTTAGGATGCTAAGAGGTACTGAACATCTTAAGGTATAGATTTCGAGCTTTAACGGGTCTGGTAGTGCTGATGACTACCAAGATTCGGAAGAGAAGATAGAAAAGATATTCAACTTCTACGATTGTGAAGATGTTATTTGCATTTGAGTGGCCGCATTAGAATTTTCTAGGTATGTAGTAGAAGAAACTACAGAATGTTCGCTTGAGGGCCTGATGCAAAGTCTAAACATGGAATGAGATGAAAAGAGTTTTGAGAAGTAGGTTCGTTCTTGAACATTACAAATAAGATACTTTCTGATGACTCCAAGACTTGAAGCAAGGTAACAAATCCGTAGATGACTATGTTCAAGAGTTTCAGTTGCTTATGATATGATGTGATGTTGACGAACTTGAGACCCGAACTATAGCACGGTTTGTCTCTAGACTATGGGCTGAGATTAGTAATATTGTGGAACTACAAAACCTCACAACTCTAGATGAAACCATTCATGTGGCCTAGAGAGTTGAAATGTAATGGTGGAACTAGGTTAGTCGGATGTCGAGTAGTTGGATATTGATGCCGAATAGGAGTGGCCTGTTGAGCCAACCAGGGAATGACAAAGCATCAAACAGTTCTGAGTTGGAACGCCGAGGTCAGATGATAAGCCAATTAGAAGAAGGCTGAGGTAAGAGCAAGACTAAGGAGCTTGAGATCTGAAGAGACTTAGGTCAAAGTTCAGGAAGGAAAACCTGAGAAATCAAATGTTTTAAATGCCTTGGCTATGGACACGTGGCTAGTCAATATTCAAACCGTCGAGTCATAACCATAAAGGGAGACAAGCCTTAGTTTGAAGTAAAGGGCTCCCTTGAGAGGTATCGAGTATTGCATTGACCTCCAACTAGGGGCTGCCTTACCAAACTGACCCGCTTACATGCTCAATCTAGAGTAAGCAGCTAAACTAAAGTAACAGGTGGATGAGTTGATGGATTGTGAATATGTCCACAAAGCATGAGTCCTTGTACCGTATCTGCTATGCTCATGCCGAAAAAGGATGGGACATGGTGAATGTGCATTGACAATCGAGCTATCAATAAGATCATTATCAAACACCGATACTTAATCTTATGGCTTAATGATATGCTTGACGAGCTATATGGCGCCTGCATCTTTTCTAAAATTAACCTGAAGAGTGGCTATTACTAGATACGAATGAGACTTGGGAATGAATGGAAGATGTTCTTTAAGACAAGGGATGGTGTGTTCAAATGGTTAGTGATGCCGTTTGGTCTAACTAATGCACCAAGTACATTTATATGGCTAATGAATCATGCACTCAGATCGTTGATCAATAAATGCGTTGTGGTTTATTTTGATGATATTTTGGTCTATAGTGCTGACCTCCTTATTTATGTCGAATATTTAAGATTGGTGTTTAACGTACTCCGCATTGAGAAATTATTCGATAACCTGAAGAAATCCACATTTTGTTAAAGCGAGGTTGTATTCCTCCAATATGTTGTTTTAGGGAGGGGAGTTTGAGTTGATGAGGAAAAAGTCAGAGCTATTACTAAGTGGCCTACGCTAACTAGTGTTGTTGAAGTCAAGAGCGTCCATGGACTAGCCTTGTTCTATCGGAGATTTATTTGGAACTTTAGTTCCATAATTGCGCCGTTGATTGAATTGACTAAGAAGAACGTTGAGTTTAGATTGACAGAAAAGGCTTAGAGGAGTTTTGAAGATGTGAAGTCTAAGCTGACGTCTGCTCTAGTGTTCAACCTGCTAGATTTCAAGAAGGTTTTTGAGGTTGAATGTGAAGCATCTGGTGTTGACATTGGTGCTGTCCTTATGCAGGAGTGCCGACCCATTGCCTACTTTAGCAAAAAACTTCGAGGTGCCGCCCTAATTACTCAACCTACAATAGGGAGTTTGATGCCCTTATCTGAACACTCAAAGACTAGCAGCATTATCTGTTGCCAAGAGGATTCATTATCTATTTAGATCATGAATCTCTCAAGTATCTTCTTGGGCAATAGAAGCTTTCTCGACGTTACGCCAAGTCGGTTGAGTTCTTGGAGACCTTTTGCTATGTCATCAGATATAAGAAGGGAAGTGCCAACACAGTGGTTGATGCACTTTCTTGCCATCATACCTTCATCATAACATTATAAGCTAAGGTGCTTAGATTCGGCACTTTGCCTAATCGGTATGAGCATGACTTACATTTTAGACCTTTAGTAGCCAGGTGTAGTGTTAGAGGAGCTGCAGAAGGGTTTTACTTAAGTGAGGGGTTCTTGATGAAGGGTAAGTAGATTTGTGTGCTGAGTGGGTCTACAAGAGAGCTACTCGTTCAAGAAGCTCATGCAGGGGGTTTGGCCGGCCATTATGGGAAAAGAGGACATTTGAGATATTGAATGATAAGGGATCGAATCTCTGATGCCAAGATGAAAAGGAATCAAAGGATTAATCCAGAAAGAAACAGCAGCAGATCGAGAAATGAACAGGAATGGGTATTCAAGGAAAATGGGTACGAAGAACAGGAAGGGTTTTGATAGTGAATGTGGATGGATATAACTCACTAAGACACAAACACAATTAGGGGTTTGAGCTTGAAATAGAGTTCAATACAACTCATGAACACTAGATGTTGCTCGGGGTTTCAAATGAAGGTTAGATGCAACTCACTAACAGATTCAAATCAAGGGGTTCACCACAATTTGAGACCAGGATTGATAAGAACATGGGGATGATTAAAGAGGCTAATCAACACTCGATAATCCGGTAAATGCCAAATCAAGTATAGCCTTGCTCGAAAGAGGAAAACTTCACTTTATATATCTATCTATCTGTATATGTCTATGTATCTCTCTATATTAGCACAAATATTGCTATTTATAGCAAGTCTTAAATCTTAGTAGCAAAACTGTAAATAAAGTACAAGGCCTTAAACCCTAAAGAATTGGGCCCATAAATAAAATAAAGGGAAAACATGTACAAGAATACAAAATTGTGCTTTTTACAAAACTCGACATGCAGTCACTCGGCATGTTCTAGGAGGAGTATTATCCGAACCGGACGTGGTCGGCATTTGGATGTACGAATTCGGGAGGAGGTCCCTGACGTCTCGTGTGGCTTGGTCGAGATACTAGAGAGTTTGGCCCATAATTGCCGAGTTTTGGAATTAGTCGGCGCTAGTCTCTCGAGGTCATGCCGAGTGGTTCTTTGGTCTCAAGTACTCAGCCTTATAGTTTCTCGGCTCCTCAACTAACGATAGATTTGATGCCGAATGTTTATTTTCCTTCCCCTCGACCTTTTGGATGCAGCTTGGCCTTAGCAAGCATTGATAGGCCTCGGCTTAGATATGATCGATGGTTGATTCCCATCATTGAAGGCACATTCTTACTAGCTTGGGATGATGAAGGATGTACATCGAATACTTGAGAGGTACGAGATGTGTAAATATGCAAAAGGGAGGAGAGAGCCCTATGGAGAATATATATACCCCTACCAATTCTAAAGCGGCCGTGGACCGATCTAAGCATGGATTTCATGCTTAGCCTTCCCCATACGCCGAGAAGAAACTACTGAATCATGATGGTAGTCGATTGGTTCAGTAAGATAGGCTACTTCATTCCTTGCTACAGAACTAATGATGCTTTATTCATTGCTAACCTCTTTTTGAAGGAAATTGTGCAACTACATAGAGTACCAAGGAGTATTATGTCTGACCGTGATTCGAAATTCATGAGCTTCTTTTGGAAGACACTATGGGGGAAGCTCAGCACTAAGCTCCTATTCAGTACCTCTTGTCACTCCCAGATAGACGACCAAACTGGAGTAGTTAACAAAACCGTTGGTAGCCTTCTACATGCTACTGTCGGAAAGAACTCTCATGACTGGGATTTACGTCTACCTATCATTGAATTTGCCTACAATTGCTTAACTTATAGCTCAATTGGAACATCACCGTTTGAAGTTGCTTATGGACTTAGCTCGAACCTACCCTTGGATTTAATTAACAGTCTGACTACACAAGGGGAATGTCAATTCGGCCTATAGTATGCCGAGGGGTTCCATAAGTTACAATGGAAGATTGCTGAACAATTGGCCAAAATTGCAGCTTAACAGAAGGAAGTAGGAAACCGTGGAAGGAGAGGAGTTGTTTATACCCCTAGGGACCTTGTCTGAGTCCATCTTAATAAGGAACGCTTCCCTAGCAAAAGGATAAACAAACTATCTCCTAGAACGAATGAACCCTATAAGATCTCAAGGCGCATTAATGATAACGCTTACGAGATTAAGCTACCTGAAGGTTTCAGCATATCTACCACATTTAACATTGTCGATTTGACTCCCTATGTGCCCGATGATGATGAGGACCCAGATTTGAGAGCAAATCTTCAGCAACCCCGGGGAATTGATAAACTGCTGACAATCGGTCCTATTACTCGCGCACGGCTCTAAGGCTTCCAATCCCTCACCCGAAGAATCTTCTCTTGTCAACCTGATGATGACGAGAAACTTTACATCGAAAGAAGGTAGCTGGACTTCTTGAGTTCACCGCATTATTATACGTTGATCTATACTCTCGGTTGTGATGATGCCGACCATTCCCTTTCCAAGAACCTTATGCCAAGTAATCTGACCAACTGCTGTTAAGAGGTTTGTGTTGAGTGACGAGAGACTTACTTACCGGCTGATTAGTTTTCTTTCGGCTTGTTACCATTTCTCTCGTTACCTTCTTCTCATCACAACCCCTTTATTATGACAACATCTTGATCCCTCTCACTTATTGTGTTTAGAGAATCTTCGTACAAGACCAATGTGGCATTGCCACCTGTCCACCTCATTTGACATTATAATACTTTTCCATTTTTGTCTTTTGTCATTTTTACCCTTTTTCGTATGTACTAAGAATCCCCTTTTTGTATATACTTTCTTGTAATTTCTTTATTTGTAATGTTGTCTTAGGGACTTACTATAAATAGTCCTTTCTCTTGTAAGCTAGATACAACTTGACAAAATAGACATTAAATATTCTGTTCTTGTGAGATTACCCTCTCTAAGTCCATTTTTAATACACTCTTATCTAATCTTGCCAAGTAGCTCAAAATTAGTAGTAGGTAGACCTTGACATTAACTTGTGCATCATATCAAGTGAGGTGTCAAGTCGTGTTATATTCGCTGGTGTGTCATATCCTTCGAGCAGCTTCATGTTAGTTACTCGAATTCATTCGTAGAAAAATTCCCTCTATTTTCTTCGATATTTCTAAGGACCCATTTAGGTAAGATCTACTAATAGTAAGTCTTAGTAATAACTAAGCTCCTAGGTACACCATCATGTCACTATTTAATCAGTAATATTTATAATTGGTAGCTCCATATGGTTCATCAAACAACACATCAACTTGAAATCAAGTTCAATCAATCTAAAACATCACAAAGCACATAAAGTTAGGAGTAGACATAAGTCTACTCAAGCACATACAAATATCCACCTAGTTGGAACTCAGTTACTTGCTAACAAAGCTTGCTAACTTATCCTCATTGGTGACCCCTCGATATTTTTCTCGATGTAGTGCTTTATTTTGCATATAAATTATATAATATTGCTAATTTACTAATCTATCTAAGATTTAAGTTGGTTAGTCATTAGTTTATTATCCTATGCCCTAACTATTGGATGTTTAGAATGGTGATATAAGTTCATTTTACCTTTGTTACCTTTTGAGCTATTTCCTAAGTTGAGATACCATTGTAGTATTTGACTAAAGAAGCTTCTAAGCTACTTTCTAAAGATATGGGTGTTGAAGCTCACAATAGGTTCAACCTCTGAGTTAATCTCTAAGGTTGGTACATCCTTATGATTCTTCAATAAATACCCTCTGACCTAAGATTCGAGTTAAGTTACCTTTGAAGTTCATAAATTGAAATGCTTTTGAGTTATCCATTGAGCCATATTAGTGTTAAGGGTTTAACAAGATTAACCTCTGAATCATCCCTTGAGTCTAATAAATATCCAAGATTTCCTATGGATTTTCCTTTGAGACAACTTCTGAGTGCTCACACTCATGTATTTTTACTTCAAGTACCCTCTAAGGCACCTCTTAAACTAACCATGTAGTATACTCAATTCTAGAACTTTTGGTAGAATATCCTTTAAGGTATCCTCCAAGACTAGCATCTTTGAAGTTCTTAAGAATACTCCCTTTGATAGTCTTTAAGATTCCCTTATTTCACCACTCACTTACAATTTCACCTTTGATTTAACTTCTAAGTTAGTACCTAGTAGAATACTTGCCTTCCATTTCCTTTAAGTAATCCTCTACTTTTAACCAAATTTCTATAGTTAATTTATTTGCTCACTTGTCTCATAAGTTTAAGTTTTAGAAACCAATTCAACACTTCATCACTTCATTACTCCCTAGATACCTCATCTCTCACATTACTCTCATACTACATTGCCAATTATACCAATTTTACCTTATATTATCATATTTGATATGATATGCATAAAGGTTAGGAAAATATAAGATACTTAGTATCCAAACACCAATAAAGTTACAAAAAAAGTATTATACTTAGTATATTATGATTGCTATATTCTAGTTATGAAAAGTACTAAAATAGTGTAAAATGTAATTTTTTCCAAAAAGTTGATTTTAGGTCCAATTTTGCTAGAAGAAATGATAAAATAAAATTATAAGATTCGAACTAAATATTTCCAAAATCATAACTAAGCTCCATAAATCATTAAGTCATATTGATTATGAAATGTAATTATAAACCCTATATTCCTTTAACTTGAAGAACAAGTAGATTGTATGAAATAAATTCAATAAATTACATGCATGCATTTTATCAAAAATTATTTTTGTGTAAATTAAATATACCATATGAGGAATATACCCATGAAAAATTAGCTCAAAATAATATCATTTACTCTTTTTAAAAATTCATATAAAATTCGTTGAAATCAGGCTTGTTCTTAAGGAACCTATATAAGTGCTACAAATTTCAAAATTATGGGTTGATAATCTGATTCTACATGCAAAAATATCTAGGTAAATCAAATTTCATAATTTTTTTAATATCATTTGATATTTTTAGTAAAAATAGAAACTTACAAGAGAAAATTTGCGTGTTTTTGGTTCCCTGATCACCGGAGCTCTACTGGAGGCCACCACCTATCAAAAACCCCTTTTCCAGCATCAGAATTCAACCCTCAAATGGGCACCATGTAAGGTCTTCATCTTATATATTTTCTAATTGTAGCCATAGCTTTTCCTACCATTTTCTCTAATTTTTCCCAATTTTGATAAGTCCTTAAACTAGATTCATTTGAGAGTGTCTTATTAACCTTCATTAGTCCAAATGGTTGAGATTTCATCCTACATCAATTTACATATAATAATATTATATAATAATATATGTTTCCTTTTGGAGAGCTAACAAATATTGTTTCCCACAACTTCAAAAGTGTGCCACATCCATTTCCAAAGAAATCAAGTGTATTTGACATTTCTTCTATAATTTTTTTTATTAATTGATTATGATTTTTATTAATTATTTTGTCTATTTGATAATATAGGTACATATCGAGTACATATAACACGTATAGTATAATTATGTAATTATCTTACATGTTATTTGATTCCCAACATTATTTTTGTAGGTAAAATAATTTATATCTAATATTTTGTGGTTATTCATAATTTAAATTTCAAGTTTCTGATAATTACCAATCGTATCTAATAAAAATACGTTTTATTGAAATTAAATATCATAAATACTATATTTTGAGAAATTGATATTACTAAGGCTATTTGTTTGACTTTTATGAACTTATAGTAAAGTTTGGCTTAATTTGGACAAAATTGTTTGAAGGCCCTAAATTGTTCCGAACGTCCTAATTTGCTCCGAACGTCCTAATTTGCATTAACATCAAATAGTTCGAGTATGACCATTTGACTTAACCTATTTGGTATACTTCTTTTGGTAGCTTTTCTTTATTACTTGCCTTTACTATATTTCCTACGTCAAATAGTCTACTGCTCTAAGTCTTGGGTAGTTGGTCGAAGACTAAGTCTTACATAGGAAGGGTTTGACTTTTGCTATGTTTCATTCTATTTTTGAATTAGGAGATTGATTGTTGCGTTAGGTGTGTACAACTACTTAAGCTATAGTATAAACATGGGTTTTGAGTTTGAATTGTCAATCTCACAGGGAACCATGAATGTGAGCAAATCCTAATTAATTAGCGATGTCTCCCTACCATTCCCAATTATCTAACTTTTACAATTATAAGTATAATTGAACAATTAATAAAATAAAGAAAAATTCAAAATAAAGATGCAACAGTAATAACAATAATTAAAATAATAAAATTGATTGCATAACTAATTAACATTGAGAAAAGGCATAATCCTTAGTAAATCTATGTTATTTACTACCTAGTTCTATGCAACTTGTCAACCTTAATTGCAATATTAGATCATGGAGATTCCTATTATGAATTAATCGAACTTGCGTCTCTAATTAATCCCTAGCCCAGAGTATATTTTACCAAAATCACTTTTGCAATAAAGTATCTCGAGATTACATTATGACTTTAAGTATCGCTATTAGGTTGCTTGATTAGTGTTAGGCAAGTGGACTTAGTCAAGTTATAATATAGTTAAGACAAATGTGAGCATGAGTATTAATCCCATGAGAAAACATGCATGTGAAAACTCTAAACTACTAGCAATTTACCTTAAATTACCAATTATCTAACTTAGCAACATAGGATAATTTTGATTAAAAGGTAGAAATAAATGAGGAATGATAAATAAAATAAAATAAAAAGATAAAACAAAAGAGAACAAACAAAATAACTAAACTAGATAAAATAAATAAGCATGATTAGATATACAGGGTTACCATGGACTTAATAGCACCCATCTTTTAATTAAGGCCAAAATAAAGGGAGCTAGTGAATTTGGCTTATTGATCGATTGGTAGCAAGATTGATATGCCTTGAAGCATCAGGGGTACAACGATCTTTTGAGAAATCGATGATGGAGAGGATGGCTTAATGAAACTTGCTATCCACCAATTGATATGCCCATCAAGGGTACAACAATCTTTTGAATGATCGATTGATTAATGAAGAGGATGGTTTAACAAATAGAATGTGTAGGGTAGATTCACTCATACCAATCGATTGGTATTATATGCATTGATCGATTGGTAAAAGAAATTAAGATTAGTTTTTTTTTTTTTTTAAGTAAAACCCTAATCCTCCATAAATTCTATGTTTCATAAAACATGGAGGTGACTCGGTGCTAACACACATCTACCGATCTATTGGTAGCCTAAAATTATATATACTCACATTTATAGTTAGGAATGTAAGTCACAATTAGGTTTTTAGTATTGCTTAGTCTAGATTTGCTAGCTCATTGTTTGTTTTCACGTTTTATTGACTTATTTATGATATTTGGTGAATATTTTTATGATTTTGATGGACATTTAAGTTTGTTTAATGAGCATTTGTCAATTTCTCTTCATTTAATCTCTTGTTCATTTGTTTCCATATTGTTTACTTGCTCTCCAATGGAGTTTCTCGCTATTTCTTCATCATTTACTACTGCCATTGTTCCTATTATGAGTGGCTAAGTAGTTTGTAGTGGGTTTATGATAATGTGGAAGTTATAGATGGTGTAACTTTGTAGTTATGACATAGGTATGTGTATTTAAATGGGATTTTGATGATTGGTATTTCATTTCACTCTTTTAGGTACTTATTATTGAAATTTTCAATGGGTTTCTTTGTGATTATGAAACCAAGAGGAGATTATCCCTAGAAGTGCCCTTGGGAGTTAATGGGTTTGCATAATTAAGAGACCAAGAGGAGATTAGTTGTGTAATTCCCTAGTTGAGTCATTGAGTTAATGAAATATCAATAACAGGTTCTTACAATAATGAAACAGAGAGGATATTAGGTGTTCTCCATTGAACTCACATTACATTATGTGATTTTAGTAGATTAAGATAGGTTATGAAACCAAGAGGAGATTGAGCCCCTAATCTTTAAGGCTAGAATAGTTAATTCGTAATAAGAATTGAGTATTTAGCTGATTGTGTAGGGAAATAAGACCGAGAGGAGATTTTCCACTATATAGTTGAGTGAGGTGCCTTACATAGGATCGAACTCAAGTGAGTTCCATCAAAACTCAATTAAGAACCATCCTTAATGTCTTAATGGCATACCCTCAACATTATTTTGGAACCATGTTATGAGCCCTCATCTTTATTATTCGTGTTAATTGTTGCTTTTCACTTGTGTTTTATTTTCAATTGCAATTCCAGATTCTCTTTTTGATTCTCCTAAATTAGAGTTGTAAGTTAGAATCTAATACTTAACAGAATCCCTTTTCCCTGAGGAACTCGACCTGGTGGATACTTACTTATATTATTACTACAGATGATTTGGCACACTAATCAGTTACGATGGCATTGTTTTGAAAATCTCCATTTATAAAGTATCTTGAAATCTATCATTTTTATCAGTGCATCGTATCATCATCAGCTTTTGGTGTTGTTGTTGGGGAAAAGGCAATTGAGTTAATATCAGATAAACTAAGGACTTTGAGACTAGGCCTTAGTGTAGTTGTAGTGTAGTTTAAAGCTTAGTTTAATTTTCGATAGTTTCGAGTAGTTTAGTTATTAAATTTTGGATCTCTATATATTTTCTTGTTCAATTAAGTTAATCTTGCTATTTTTTTTGTTGACTTGAGCCCATTTGTAGGCAAAGATTGAAATTTTATTATTGAATTTGTTGAAAAAGTGTTGAATTTATCCCTAACCAATTTGTGTTGAGCTAGGAAGAGTGCCATTAATATTCTTGCATTGAAATTGTAGGTTGTAGCTTTGGCAGTTTGTTTAAATTGGTTAGGAGTAGAATTAAGGATTGTTGACTTATGTGCAAAGAAGAGTGGGAGAATTGGTGGATGAATTTGACCTAAAAATAGACCAAACATTTCACATAGAATTACGGAAAGAAGGAGAGAGGAATTGAGAGAAATGGAAAATCATAAGGTCCCCTTAATGGAGGTGATGGAAATGGGAATAGAAATAATGAACATGGAGGAAATGGGAATGGGAATGGTAATAACTGAGCTTTGTGGGAATATTGTATCCCAAATTTAAATGAATTTGCACCACCTATTACTTGGCCAACTATTTAAGCAAATAATTTAAACTTAAACCTACCTCGATTTAGATGTCATAACTCAATCAATTTAGTGGAATGTCATTCGATAACCCCTACGAATGTCTTCAATTTTTTTTGCAATTGTGTGCTTTAATGAAAACCATGGGTGTCTAACGATGCAATCCACTTGAGGTTATTTCTATTTTCATTAATGGATAAGACTATAAGTTGGTTGAACTCCCAACCACCTAATTCTATTACTACATGGGATGACTTAGTCCAAAAATTTCTATCTTATTTCTTCTGCCAAGTAATATGATGAAAATGAGGCATGGTGTTACCATGTTTAGATAATATGAGGGGGGTAGGCGCGGGGGCGGGGTAGGGGTGTTCATTATTTGAAAGTTAGGAAAGGCTCAAGGAGCTATTAAAGAGGTGACCCCATCATGGTTTGCCTGTGTAGAGCATTGTGAACACTTCCTATAATGGTTTAAGGAGCCAATTGAGGATGATGGTCAATGCTACTGCTAGGGGGAACATAATTAACAAAACTGCTAAGAAAGCATATGATATGTTTGAACAAATGGCTTTACATGCTCATGGTTGGCATTTTGAGAGAGCTCAACCTAGGAGGCTAGCAAGTGTAAGTGAAGAGGAGGAATTAAGTTGACTTAGAGTGTAAGTCATATCTTTTATTGCTCAGCTTGCTTAGATAGAAAAAGCTAAACAAGCTAGTACCCCTTGTAAAGGCAAGCACCTTACGAGTATTGTTGTGTATGAGTACTGCTGTGTATGTGGTGGAGTAGGGCATTTGAGTACAAGTTTTCAAGTTGGAAACACCTTTGCCCCATTAAGAGATAGTAAGAGGAATAAGTTAATGCATTGGAGAATTTCAATGAAGGACAAAGAAACTATAACCCTTACTTAAACACCTATAACCTAAGTTAGCGAGACCATCTTAACTTGTCATAGGGAGGTAACTAAGGAGGAGGATTCAATAGAGGTTTTCAAAGACCTAGGATACAAGCTGGCCAATGCTAGTCTTAACCTCCACCTCCACCCACATAAGGTCCAAGGGAAGAATCCCTAAAGAGATCATTGAGGAATTTTATTAAAAAATATGATTTGAGAATGAATGCCTAAGAGGCTACCTTGCAAGATATGCATAGATGGATCATTTAGTACTATACAAACATGAACAAGAAAATCTTAGGACAATGACCTAGAAATATCGGGAATAACCCAAAAGATTAGGCTAAAACATCCAGTGGAAGTGGTAAAGATGTTAATGTAATTTGAAGATTTTTAGCACTTTTGAGAGTAATTTAACGCAAAAGCATTAATCACAAAATGAAGGGAAGAAAGTTTGGACACGAATAGAGTGAAGAGCAAAGTTCAACTTCATTTGATTTGGAGAGATTGATGATAGATCAAGTTTTGGAAGATTTAAAGATGTTCTAAATGAATTTTGAAGCCTTGGAAAGAACCATACCCATGAACAATAAACGTATGTTGAAATCATGAGCAAATGACAGAGAAACGAGTCAAAATTGGTGTTTAAGAACGACCATGGCCATGGTCGTACCCATTATCACTTTGATGAATGATTTTATTAATTTCTAAGCTTTCATGTGAAGAATAAGTATATGGCCAACCACTATGATTGTGTACTTAGGGCATGGTCATCCCTTGATGAGTAATCTTTTATTTTTGCAATGCATCTTCTATTTTAGGAAATGTAATATTCAATGTATCTTCTTTTTTTGTTAGATCTCTCTTTGTAAACTTAGCCTTACTCATATAAATGGATCTTTAGGCTAATGTTTTGATGGAGAGCCCCCTTTAAGTAAGTTGTAGTCTAGAATATTGTAGGGTTCTCCCAATTTAGTTTTCCTTTCTCTTTTATTATGTTGTTGCTCTTTTAATTTATTCCTAGTGAATCATGGTTGAAATCTAGTTCCTTCTTGCAACAATTATTCTTTCTTTTTATGATTTTATTCTTTGATAATTTAATTACGTTGAATACCTTGTCTTCTTTTAGTATTTATCGTGGTTACTAATTGGATGTCTAAATTTATTGTAGAGCTACAAGGCATGTAGTAAACAAACAAGCATAATTAGAAGAGTTTCAATACACTAAGAGATTAGATATTGGATCTCTCCAAATTAGGAAAACCTAATAGTGGGATCCATGTACTTCATTTGATCTTGAAATACTCTATTCAATAGCGACGTAGGTAGAGAGGGTCTTAAGATTAGGACTTAACTAGAGACGTGAGTTCAACTTATTCAAAATCCAATTTCCATAGGAATAGGATTAGGAATCTCCATGGTCCAAATAATAATTGAGATTGAACGGTTGCATGGAACTAGAGAGTAAACAATAAATGGTTCACTAAGGATCATGTTCTTTTTATTTTAATTAATTAATGCTTGTTTACTTTAATTGGATTAGTTTTAATTAGCCTTATTATTTTATTTGTTATTGTTTAGTTTATTGCTTTTATGTTATCAATTCTTATTCTTCTTTCCTAATTTATTCTATATTGATAAGTTAGGTACTTAGGTAATTTAGGAAATGGATAGAAATTAGGTTCTCAACACACCGTTTCCTTGTAGGATCGATATTGGATTCCTATTCATTTTATCTATATTATAACTTGACTATGTGCACTTACTTGGCAGCAATCAAGTTTTTAGCGCTTTTGTCAAGAATCCAAAACGAGTAACCTAGTTAGAACTAGCAAGAACTTGAATTTCTAATTATTTTAACATTTTATAAGAATTTTTCCTATGATTCTTTTAATATTTTCTTTATTAGTACGCTTTTAACCGATTAAGTGTGCAAGTATTAATCAAGGAATCGCACTAAGGATGGATTCAATTATTGAAGCCAACGACGTAAAACAACAGTCCTCTTTGGGAGGTAGCCTAGATTCTGTAAAGCCCATGAATTTAGCTTTCTAAGTATAGAAACAAATGTCCAAACTGTAGATGATTTCCCGAACTCAAAAGAGCCAGTGAGATTTAAAACCGATTAAAATCTCAATCCAAAACCTAAAGTGGATACGAAAAACCTTAAATCATCAATTGGACCTCTAACCGCATACGAAGACCCTAAAACCTCGAACCTCATCAAAACCCTAAGATGGCAATCGAAGATTTAATCGCGTAAGAATATATGAAACCCTAAATGTGTAAAAATAGTAGAGATTGTGCCTTAAAGTAATAAAAACCCTAAAACTATAACTTTAAGGATATAAAAGCACTAATTCACTAGAACTTACCCTAAAACCCTAAGTGATAATATATCCTCCATATTTTGCCATTTCATCGGTAAACGACTAAAGATAACCCTCAATTATGCATAAACATTTAGAATACTTAAGTGATCCCTTAGAAACTAAGATATTGCATTCTAGATCACATTTACCTTCTAAGTATATAACTAGGTTAGTATTACATAGAGTTAAAGGTTTAGTTGAGGCTTAGGTCAAATGTAGTAAACCTTAATACCCTAAATGTTATTTTTCATCTCAATTATACTAAGTAGCTTACCAAATGATGTATATAGGATATAAATACCTAATGGAAGATCTCATTATCTATTTTTACTAATCACTTCTTGTTACCTTTCATTTCCTTAATCTTTCTCCAAATTTTTCCTAATTAGTTCATTATGTACACAAAAGGGTCTTTATTTTTTTGAAAGTTGACCAAGTCAACACATGTTGACTAAAGTCAACAATTGAAAAGTCAACAAAAGTGTCCTTTTCATTTGAAGAAAATATCTTCTTCTCATGATTTCCTTTCTTTTCTTTTCCTTTTGCATTTCTTTTTCCTTCTTCTCTTAAATTGCCGTCCACTCTTTTCCTACTAGACCCCACCTTCTTCTTCATTCCAAAAACAAAACAAAATAAAAAGAAACAAAGTAAAATCCCCTCCTCCATTGCCGTGAGCTTCCATCTTCTATTTCACCTTCAACACCTTCCTTTTGTCTCCTTAATTTCAACACAACTAAAGGTATGTACTTAAGTCACTTTATGTTGCTTTATATTATTCATTAGTTAGTTAATTAGATAGATTAGATAAGTAGTTATGTGTTTAGTGTTGTCTTAAAGAAGAGGAAACAAAGTTTCCATCTTTAAGTGTAGGAATTAGAAATTATGAAGAAGAAGAAAGGAAGACATGAGTATATGCTCATAAGTATGTGCACATAAGGGAATACTAAAAGAACACAAGTATGTGAACCTTTGTACATGAGTATTTATCATGTACATAACCTAAATTAAGACCATATTTAACTATACATACCTATACTACACTAAATACATACATAAAAACACAAAAGGATGAAATTGGGAAGATTTTCTTAAGGAAAAGATTAGGCATACGAATTTGTGTATAAAAATACGTATCTAACCATATATGTATATGAGTATGTATACATGTATAAATATGGTATAAGTCTAAGTAGATGTATAAGTATATATATGTATAAGGTATATGTACATAAGTATAAAGGAAGAAGTAAAATGTACATAAGACATGTACATATGGCATAAGCATGAAGAGAGGCTTATGTAATCACATAATGAGGTAAGTGATGAGGTAAGCACATGATGACATAAGCCATGACATAAGCAATGACATAAGCAAATGATGATATAAGTGATGACATAAGCGATGACATAAGCATAGGTTTAGAAAATGAGAAAATAAGAAGAGTATATAATAATTAGGTACTTAACTTAGTAAACCCTAAGACACTTTCTAAATTGGATTATACTTAATTAAGTACATGAATTAGCAATAGCAAAGTAAAAACTTCTAGGTATAAGAATTTAAGGGTTAACTAAATCATTAAGTATAAACAAAAGATAAAAATATAAGTAATAAGAGTACTTAAGTTTTCATAGTTAAAAATTTCTATAAATTTAGTCCATATCATAAAAAAAAGGTCTTAACGTCCAAAACAGACATCACCGTGTGAACGTGCATCCAAAAACGATGAAAAACGACTATAAATTCGTAAATATTGAAAATAGAATGAAAAAGTTACATATGATTAGCAATTAGGTTTAATCGAATAAGGGCTGATAGTAATCTAAGTAGAATTAAGCAAATAGATATCTAGAACCATTAGTTGAGTCAACTACTTATTATCCTTATTATCTCGTAATGATTAGGTGATCCCGACGAGGGCGAGGATCTCCCGATCGGTTATTACGACTAGAGCGAGTTGTCATAGTCAAGTGAGTACTCCCGATGACTCTATACTTGTTTGTGCTTATAGTTAGTGCACTTAAATTGAATATCAATAACTTGATGCATGGGGTTTCGGGATATGTATGTGCTTGATATTGATTGATTATTGTAAGAAATATTGTTAAATATGATAATTGATGATTTGATGGTATGATTGATTTTTATATGATTTGGATGGTTTGCTGATATTGATTGATCGCCTCATAATCTGACCTAATTATATTTGGCTTATCTTAAATCAAAAGGGTCATGCATTATCCATGCATTGCATTACTTATTCCGGCCGTCACTTCATGCGGTTGGTAATGAAGGGCCTTGGAGGGATGGATTCCCACATGATTTGATTAGTACCGTATAGGAGCATGGGTACAACAAGACCTTACCCTTGGCTCGCGGGTTCTATTAGCGCTGGAGACGCTAACCGTGGGTGGCTGGGGGTCGTATCTAGAGACCACTGCTGTAGGGTGTGAGTGTGGACTGTGGGGGTCACCTCACCGCTAGGCCTGGGACTTTGTGAACTACTAAATTTTTGGAAATGGGAATGTATTTTTGTGAAATATGGAATTCAAAGTTATGGGTAAAAACCCAAGTGCTAGAGCTCGGTCGTGATTGGTGCTGATGAATCTCCAACCCTTATCTCGGAGGGTATTAAAATCCGATATTATATGCAGTACCGGTCAACTGCATATATTGTTTGGCACACTGTGTGTGCATGCATTCATATGGTTGTAATAATTTGTTTGATAACTTGTTTGCCAGTATGGTATGAGGGATAGCTCACTAAGCTCTTATAGCTTATTCCCCAATAGTCTTTCTTTTGCAAGTTTACACACAATGGGATTGGGATAAGTTTCGAGTGCTAAGGTTGAGATGAAGATACGTACATTAGTGTTAGGATTAGTTGAGATCTTTATAGGTGATACATAACACTCTTTGTAGAAAATATTCACAAGTTAGAATTTAATATAATTTAATTCTTCCTATAGTTTTATAATGTTGGTAATCCTGTCTTATTATTTGGTAGGGGATACCGATTCTCTGCGGTTCTGAGGAACTGTGGGATATCGGACACCCATAGTTATTTATATTTGTATTCTACAGTAAATTAATTACTTAAAAATCAGTAACCTTAGTGATTAATCATTTAGAGTCTTACAATCTTTGACTTACAAGACGGTTTTCATATCATGAGTGCACACATGTTATGGAAATTTTAGATAATCCTACTAGGTCCCCTTTAGGGTCCTGATAGATTCAGTTTGGCCTATTTCAACTTAGTTATTTTTGTTAGTTAGTTCATTGGTTTTGTCATGAGTCGATTCAAGTATCGAATTTTTAATATGTTAGTTTTGTCTTGCTTTGAGCAATATGGATTCATCTAAAACGGTTATTGATTTACTATTGCTATAGTGAATTTAAAATTGTCGTCCAAGTGATATTTGGTCCATTTTGGTGGTTTAATTTATTCTAAGTTAGGTTTTTCTAAGGCCATTGTAGAAATCAAATCAAGGGAGTTAAAATTGCAAGAATTGGAGGCTTGGAGAAAAACATGACCAAGGACCATGCCTATAGAACTAACCCGTGTTCCTCTTGTAAATTATTTTAAGAGGAAAAGTTGTGAGGAGTTTGTAGATGAGAAGTCTATACCCATGGACCTTGTCTGTATATGAAAAAAAAAAAAGCTCATTCTAATACACACATACTCTCTAAAATTCTATTTTCTTCTATTTCTCTCTATACACCTTTTCTACTTACAAATCTTTACGAAACTTCATGATTCAACACCGTACACAACAAATTCAAGGTATGTATATCATCCTTCATAAAATCTCATACGAATTCAAGGCATGTACATCATCTTCCTCTAGTTATTTTTGTAGATTTATGGTTAGATTGAATAAAAATTTGATTTTTAGTGAGGGTTTCGTGAAGATCTTTACATGTATGTGTAGAAATCTTGATTTGTAGAAGTGATTTAGGATAGCTATTTTGATAAAATGTATTGTATATCCATCATCTACTAGAAATTACATGAAAAATGCATGCTTGTTGGCATTTGTATGTGAGAATCATTTTCCGTGATAAAGGAAAGGAATAGAAAGTAAAAGAAAGTGCAAGAAGTGACGGAAATTGATGTTAATACCATTCTTGCAATATGATGCTAAACATAATTCATGTTGAAACTTAAAATCTTGTTGAGACTGAAATTTTTGTGCAATTAGAAAATTTGATGAATTCTTTAACATTAACTAGAATTGTTAATAAAGAATTGTGTTAATATGTCCTAATTTCATGTTAGGATTTGTAGTGTTGCTATGAATAATTACACAAGAATGGGATTGTGAGAAAAGAAAAGTTTTCAACCAATTGTACATTGAATTTTTGAAATCAGTAACAAACAAGATCATGCAATTGCAGGATTACTATTAGTATTAACATATAATTTCATTAATCCACGTATTAAAAAATTAGCATTTCAATATACCAAATTTTGCTACTTCAAGAATTTACTATATTGCTAGTCTATTTAACTATGAACAACAAGATTAATGAATTGTATATTGAATGCCAATATTAATGTAAATAGAGATTATGCATGAAAATAAGATTTAATCTTAAATTAATTCTATAATTGCATTAATCCATGACTTTAGAAAAAATTAGTATTCCATTATACAATATTTTCCTATGATGGTTAATTGGATAAATTAACAATATATAAGGAATAACGCTATACTTTTATTGGATTCTTAAATTAGCTACTGCCTATGCGATATGAATTATTCTTCTTTTTATATGAAAGTTGGATTCTCTTACTTTATGTTAACAAACCATGCCTAGGGTGAAGCATACTCAATCAATTGTAAATGAAATTTTGACCCACCACAATGAGGACAATGAGTGTTTTTTCTTTTGCATGCTTATTTTCTTTTCAAAAGACTCAGTTTGATTTTTCATATTTAAATTATTATACCAATTTAATCATTGTTGCTTTTTGCTTTAATTGTTTTTACTTTCTATGTTTTGTAAGTTTTGTAGGAAACGAACAGTTGGTACTTAAATTAATTATCATTTTATTTAGTTACCACTTTTTATTTTCTTTTTCTAGTTAGTTCATTTTTTGTTAGTAGCAAAGAGAGCCATGCACTTAATTAATCAATGAAATTTAAACTTTAGACTTTGCAATTCTCAATGACTAATGTTAAAAATCGAGGAAGTCCTAGTTTCTTTTTATTTTTCTTCCTTTTCCACTTTTGCATTTTAATTTGCTTGATTATGTACATTAAGGATTGTCACAACCCGTCAAATAGTCTTAGAACTCACTAAAGCCTTACACCTTCCTAGATATAACCGGTAAGGTTCTTGCAAAAAGTTAGAGTTATAGGGTGTAAGATACAACTAGCTTAGTGAGAAATCCACTCATACCATCATTTAAGCATAATAAGCAAGTTTTCAAGCATATGATATGTAATCAATGAATCAAGCTTATGAAGCAATACACATGGCCAACTGGTATTTGATGTGCAGTCTAAGGTTTATTCCCTACCTTGACCTTGGGTTAAGGATTAGTAGTTCTACCAATGTCCAAGTGTTTAAATTTAACAATTAAAGTCTCTTGCCATAACATGCTTAGCCGTCCCAACAAATAGTCGCAAAATCTCAATTCTCGATTAAACTAATTCCCATGTCAGCATAATGATCAAGAGATGATGCCTCTTAATTGGTCCCAAGAGAACCAATGAGTAACATTTTCCCTGACCTCACGAAAGAACCAATCTCTCGGTTATCTAGGAGAAAGAAATGTTCATCCTAGAGTCCACCATAATACCTAAGAAGAAGGATTTTTCAGTTAGTCAAGGCAACCAAAAGAAATGTTCACAATGGTCATATAAATAAGTCACAAGAGAAGAATCTTTTGATTGGTCTTAGGAAGGCACAAATGAAATTAAGAAATGAATGCCTTCCTTGACCACTAATGACCAAGGACTAATCAAATCCTTGATTGGCCTCCAATGCGACCTAAAACAGAAGAATGGAGATAGCCCCATCTAGTACATGACCATCCTCAAATTTACTTAGTTTGTAAAAGACGAGGAAGATCCTCACCTTTCCATTCCTTATGTAGCAATAGTAGTAGAAATAGATTTATGTAGTATGCTATGCATGACCATTTTTACATTAAAGTTCTGATATGCTTAAGGTTTATTAATAAGTGATCAACTAAATATCAAATATTCACATACGAATACATTACATCATAATCATCAATTGTATTATGTGGAATATCTTAATGTACTTTCTTAAGCAATTTAAACAAATCAAGCACAAGCACTTTCCTGATACCCCACACACAAACCAATTGATGTATATATATTTAAAGTGTTGCTAGCTACAAGCACAAGCAATTGATACTCATCGTGAATACTAACTTAGCCATTACTATTGCTCATTGTAATATTCTTTCGGCAGCTCGAACTCACAATTACGTAAAAGAACATAGTAAGAAGTAAATATTAGATATACATATATAAGATTTCTTTGTTAGTTATAGTCTTATAGTTTTATAAAGTCTATTAGTTAATTAGCGTTATGTCTAAATCTTCCTTGTCATGTCATGTCCATAGTCCTTATGTTTGGGTTTTTGGTCCTCGTAATAGGTCCAATCATTATGATCCAATCGTTACAGTCTAAATAGTCAAGGTCAAGAACATATCCTTGTGTCTAATAAGTTTGATATGTCCAAATATGTTCCAGGGTTACAGTTCTAAGATATATATATGTCATAAAGATTCAAATATGAAACTTTGGCATCATTATTTAGGCATGGATTTGTCCACTTGATTTCTATAAGTTTCTTATCAAGTTATTTTGAAAAGGAAACAAAATCTTTAAGTCTTGATATTTTAGGGATGTATACAAATTGAATCCAAGGATGAAATAAAGGATGTTTTGATGAAGATAAAGGTTTCCTTTTATAGAAAACATATCTTATTATTCTTTGGTAACTTTTACATAGAAAGGTTTTCAAAATAAAAAGATTTTGACAAAAATATTGGTTTTTAGGGTTTTCTTTCAAAAACATACTTTAGTTAAGATTGGTTTTTGCTTATGATAAGCTTAGTTTTGAAAAATAGTTGGTAAATTTGAAACTTATATGAAGTAAAGAAGTAGATAAAAAGCTTTTGATTGGTTTGAAAAGGATTTTTAGAGGAAAATTGTAAAGATGAAATCATTCTTAGAAAAACTTGAAAGTTTTCATATGATAACTTTACTAAAAGTACTTCTTAATTAATTTGGGATTCTTGAAAAAAATTTTGGTAATAAGAGTTTAGAAAAGCCTTTTGTCTTGAAAAAAAGACTTTATGAAATTAAAGATAGGTTGTTAGTAAGTGTTGCTACCTTTTTAGTTGATAGTTGCTTTTGAAAACTCAAAAACAACCTACTACACTTTGTTGTTAGCATTGGAGGTCAGGTAAGAGAAGTAGAATGTCGGTTGGTTTGTAGAATGAAGACAAGAGGAAAGAGATAGATGTAGTAGACTATGTGGTCCCAAAAGTGATAAACCATCCTTATTTATAGAAGTTAGGATATTATTGAATATTAGTTGGAAGTTGCTTATAGAAATTGGACTCTTAAAGATAAGGACACATATCTTGCTTATGTCCTTTTCATGCTTAGTTACATAGATAGTTAGGTAAGACAAGTAATTGAATGAGATGAGTTGAATGAAAATGACAATTTGAAATTCTCCTCTTCCATGCCACACGCCACATGTAGTAGATAGGGTTATTTCACTTGTTTTGAAAGTTGTTCATTACATGTTGGAAGAAATGTTGAGATATGATATGAGGGTACTTAGTTTTTTATAATATTGACCTAAATACTTAGTTGTTAGTTAATTAGTTTAGTTAATCTAAGATTAAAGTGGTCATATGATGGGTCTTTGGTCATTAAGATGTCATTTTCCACTTAGCCATCATTTTTTTACTAAAGTCGATCAACTTTGACTCTTGATTATTTATTTGTCCAAGGGGCTTCTAAAATAAATCTAAATGGTATTCCTAGTAAGATCTTGTCCTCTCTTTAGATGACTGTAAGATGATAATAAGGTGATAGGTCACTAAGGGAAACAAAACTCTTCTTTGACTAGATTTCATCTTAAGGTCACTTTCATGCTTATGTGCATAGATAAGTTGGTAAGTAGATGATTAAAGTGACATTTAGATGACACATGTAGATAAGTTGGTAGATAGATACTGAAAGCGACATTTGGATGGCAAATGGATGTCTTTTTCTTGGTTAATCCTCATACCACTTGGCTCTTGTATCCATCCATTCCATTTTTTTTCTATTGTTTAATAGATTTTGGTTCTTATCTTAGATGAATTAGCATGATTATGTTATGTTTAAGGTAAATTTAGATGAGTTATAATAAGCTTTTAGGTATAAATTTTTACAAAAATCTTTGATTTCTAGAAGTCCTATTTTAAGTCTACAAGAGTTAATATTTAGTAATACTTTTGAAGTTTATAAGTAGTTTAAATTATATCTCTCAAATCTCTCGTAGCAATTTCAACCCATCTCAAATATATCTCTAAATTATATACTAACGATTACGAACTTATATCAAAATTTTTAGGGGTTTACAAGGATAATGCATAACGTAAGTATAGGGAGAAAGGTTAGATTATGTATGCTAATATTTGATGAGATACACATAAGCTTTTAATGGATTTTTTAGAATTTTTTTTTAACTTGCATTCCTCGTACATGAGCAAGCAAAATTTTTCTAATTCACTCATTTCTTTATGAATTTAGGATACTTTGCTGAATTTGAGTTATTAAATCTTTAGAGTTCAAAGTTACCCTTCTCTTAAGCTTAGACTTAGACTCAAGATTAGGATACATATAAACAGGTTAAGGTCTAGTCATTTTGATTTCTGAGCTTGATTTTTTAGGATTGTTATCTATATTTCATTTTCAAAATTTTAGATTGGATGAATAAGTGAGATTTATTCTTTGAAAGTCTTTTGAAAAATCAAAGTAGTTAGAGGTATAAAGTAAATTAAATAATTGAATCGAGTTGATAATGTAAATTGCTAAGGATCAATATGAATTGATCTTGGTCCCTTAGAAGAGCAAGACTCTTTCCTATTGTCAATCAGGAAGGAAAAAAAAATACGTAAGTAAGATTAATTAAAGTTGTTAAGGATAGACTTTCGTTTATTAAAAGAGCAAGGTGCTTTCCTATTGACAACTACTGAGGAAATAAAAAGGGATAAATTACTAAGTATCGACTTCGGTTCCTCATGTGGAGTCTTATAAAAATTGGTGATCAAACTCACAATCAATTAGTTTAGAAACAGTTTGTAAAATTTATGGTGATCACATAAATTATCTAATTAAGCCCAAATTTTACGATGGAGTTAGGAATATTAGTAAAAATAATTCTATGAATTTGGATTTAGGAAAATAAATAATAAAATAATTAGATATTATAATATTGAGTTATATATATATTACTCATTATTTATTGAAAACGCATAAAATGAGTTTCAATAATTAATGAATTGATAGAGATAAATTATATGTACATTAAAAATCATAAAATAATATAAATAATATTTAAGAGTATTTATTTGTACCATATTTGTATTTATGTATAGGTAAAAATATGTGAAATTATTTAAAATATCTAAAATATGTCAAAATAACTCTAATTAATTAAAGAAAATTCATAGAAATTAATAAAAAATCAATAAAATTCATGGGAAGTGTGGGAATGTCCATAAATGAGGCGTGACAAGCTGAAAATAAAAGAAAAAAAAATTAACCAATAATAATAAGTTATTTAGAAAGAGAGAAAGAAAAAGGACACTTGGTAATAGAAAATTTAAAGAAAAACCCTAAACACTACTATAAATTCAAAAAACCACTTCCCAAACCACATTTGGTTAGTTTAGAACTTAGAAAAAATAGGATGATGAGAGAAGAATGAATTTTTAGGAAAAATTAGTAAAATATAGTGTAATTAGGGGTTATAAAGGAAACCTACAACTAACGACAACTTTGGAGTGGATGGCCACTGCTACTGGACAGTGGAGGTAGTGCTCAACCTGACCAATAACCTTATGATGGCCAATGGTAGTCGGAGTTAGCAACACCGATGAGTCCCAATTCTATTTCAATTTTATCGAATTTATTAAAATTATCAATTTAATTTAGAAAATTATGAAATTTAGTATTCTGAGTATTTTTATATGTAGTTTTTAGGAAAAATATTATTTTGTTAAAATTAGGTCTTGAAATATATCGTGCTTAAGAAATACTAAAACCCGAACCGGTTTTCGATACTAATTTAAATGACCTTAATAGTGTAGTTTTGATTTCAAAATTTTTGTGTAGACTATTTAGAGTATTTATGACAATGCTATGAAGGGTTTTTTTCTAAAAAATTATTTTCTAAAATTTTATGTAATTTTTAGGTCTTAAAATCATGTATAAAAGACAATTTCTAGGTTGAATTTAGTGATTTAATGTTAATTTAGTGTAAATACTGATTTGGCATGTAATTAGATATCTTAGGATATTATTTATTGATGTAGGATGATATTGTGATGTTTTAGGTGTTAGACATAAGTATTATGTATTATGTAGAAAATATGTGTAAATATATAAAATAATAGTTAAAATGACATATCTAAGTTAATTTTGTGATTTAGGGTCAAATTGGTACAAATTTTGATCTAGGATATATTTATACATTTTGAGATATTAGTTGGTAATGAAAGATGATATTTGAAGTATTAGGAATGTTAGATATGCATATTATGTACATATTATGTAATAAAGGGTAATATGTAAATATAGAAAATTAATGAATAGAAAATAATAAGTCAAAATTGATAATATGATAATAATATATAATAAATCTGATATGAAATATAAATTTAGGTAATTTTATGAAAAATGTAAATTTTTCTCACATTAGGAGCAAATTTGATAGATAAATTAGGAATATAGTATACTATAATGATCAAAATACTAAGTAGAAGCTAAAATGGAAATTTAGGATACCTAAGTATAGTTAGATGAATTTCACATATTAATTCAGAAGGAATTTTTAGAGTTTTCGAATGAAAACAGTAACTAGAAGCTAAACAGAACCTAAATTCCGAAATTGATTTAGAAATTGAATCAGAAACTAGTTTAGAATTAGCTTGGTTATAAAAAATATATAGAACTTGAATAATTGAGAGGTTCAAACTAAAACTAAAGATTTAACCTAAATACAATAAAACTCTAAACTAAAGATAATCATAATTTAAATTATAGAATAAAACCTATCTATAGCAGTTATATGAGAACAAAAACAATCTTTGTATTATAGGGATTATTGGCAAACTGTCGCAAGTCACATCTTAAGTGAGTAAGCGAGACATCTAAGTAAGTTTTAGATCAATACATAACTGTATTTCAAATTACTATTTCATAGTACTCGGAGGCTTAAGATTATATTTGTTTGTGCCTGTAGGTAATATGATTGTGCATATGCTTATCTATGCGTGTTCTTGAATGTATAATGTACTATTAGCTTACTATATTGGTTTGCAATTATTATGTATTGTGTGATATTGATTGATCACCTTAACTAGACATAATAATATACACATTGTAAAATTAATTGGATAAGCATTTCAACCTATTAAGGGAGATATTTAAGGTTCTCTAACAAAATACCGACCCCTTCAAAAGGGATAGTACTGGATAGTATAATTGATCTCTTCTTTATCTTTAGTTGAACTAAGTGATAAGAGGAGAGGTTACGGTAAGGGTGAAGTCAATGGTTCAAAGGTAGTTATGGGAGGAGTGATATTTTTATTGCATAAGCTTGGGTTTAGTTATGAGCTATTGAAATGTGCGTTAAACTCCTCAATCCGGATTAGAGTGGGTGTAATTTCTCTAATCTTACGACAGACCCGATAACATCATGTGATGACATCTACTTGTACATACATAGCATCTAACTAATTTGGTTGATAACTTTGTTTATGCTTGATGTATAGTTTTAAGTTTCCGTCCCAACTTATTGAGCGGTTGGTTGCTTACATCTCTATAGATATTATTGCAGGTACTAGCTTTGAAGCGGCATCATAAGTACCTTGAAGCTTGCTATTATTGGATCATGGGGTGTAAAGATATTAAATTGAAGAACAGTTATATCTTTGAGGTTTTAGATCTTAATTTAAAATCTTTTATTATTAAGTAAAGTATTACTTAAGTAAGATTTTGTTAAGTAACTATGTAGATATTACTTATGATATTAAAATTTTAGTATAATTTTTATACTTCCACTTGTAATTAACATTTCAGATGTGTAAACTATTTCTTTCAAAGTGGGTTAGTTGTAGTTGCCTTGTGTAAATTAGGTATAAGATAGTGGTTGAAAGGTCAGCTTTTATCTTAAAATGGTTTACACAGTGAAAGTATTGCAACTCTTCCACTTCGGGACATGGCACCTCATAAGAGTGAGGTATTCTCCTGATGCTCATAAAGCTTCAATAAAGAAAATTAAATTGAATTAATAAACCTCCTAACAAAAGTTGAGAGAAGTATAAGGACAATTAGAGGATGAATTGATGTAACACATACCTGATCTAGTCTTTTAAAGTTAAAAATACTCAAGAAACATTTTTCTCCTCTTGAGTTAGAGCAAAAGAAACCCTTATGACTTTTTCTTGATTAGTTTATGTTTGTTGTAATCTCTAGTTTAGTTTCTGCTTCAGTGTTGTGACTAGCTTTGAATTCTCTAGATTGATCACTAAAATTCAATAAGTTTCAATTTGATATTATCTAAGTGTTCTAAATTCATTATAAATTTAAGGAATAAGGGTGGTTCTGGAAAGAATTTTTACTAAGCAATTACGATTCTGAGGGTGTACTTTTCTAAAATTAAAATTTCTTCATCTTGCCCTTTAAACATTTTCTTTGTTTTACTTGAGGATAAGCAAAAGCTTAAGTATATGGTTATTTCATAATGCAAAAATAGCATATATTTTCTATAGTTATTTTGTGCTATTTTATACCTAAATCAAGTTAATTTTGTGTTATTTTGAGCTTAATTCATTTAAATTTTATTTTAAAAAACTTATGGAACTTTTTATGAAGTTTTAAAGATTTTTAGCACTTTTTGGAGTAATTTAAAGCAAAAGCATTGATCATGGAATAAAGTGAAGAAAGTTCAGACAAGAATAGAGTGAAGATTAGAGTCTAGCTTCATTTGATTTGGCGAGATTGATGATTTTAGATCAAGATTTGGAAGATTTGAAGATGTTTTGGATGAATTTTGAAGCCTTCAAAAGGACCATACCCATTAACAATGAATGTCCATTGAAATCATGAGCAAGAGAAGATGAAATTGGTTTCCAAGAACAACCATAGGTAGGGACCATGGCCGTAGTCATACACATGGACACTACGATGAGCAATTTTATTAATTTTAAAGCTTTTGCGCAAAGAATAAGTATACAACCAAGCACTACGGCCATGTACCTAGGACATGGTAGTCTTCTGATAAATGATTCTTTTAGTTTTGCAGTGCATCTTCTATTTTAGGACATTGAATATTCAACGTATCTTTTATTTTGTTAGGACTCTCTTTGTAAACCTAACCTTGCTTGTTATAAATAGATCTTTAGGCTAGTGTTTTCATAGAGAGCCCCCTTTAGGTAAGTTATAATGTAGAATATTGTAAGGGTCTCTCAATTTAGTTTTCCTTTCTTTTTTATTATGTTGTTACTCTTTTAATTTATTCTTAGTGAATCATTATTGAAATCTTGTTCCTTCTTGCAACAATTATTCTTTCTTTCTATGATTTTATTCATTGAAGATTTAATTACACCAAACACCTTGTCTTCCTTTAGTATTTACTACAATTACTAATTGGATGCTTAAGTTTACTATAGAGTCATGAGGTCTATAGTAAACAAAGAAGCATAATTAAAAGAGTTTCAATGTGCTAAGAGATTAAGTATTTGTAACAACTTGGCTAAAACTCCTCTTATTGAGGTATTGTCCACTTTGGCATGGAACATCTTACGGTTTTGTCTCCAAGTGTAGCATTTTCCTAAGATGTCACCCATCTTAAGATTGACCTGACCTAAGTACGCTTAACTTTGAAGTTTTAACATACTTTGAGTTGCTACACTAAAAGGCACCTAAATGATTAGAGTTCCTTCTCCTAACATGTAAGGGGTATTACAATTCACCTCTCTTATAGAACTAATATCCTCGTCAATTTCATTACACAGGTCTAGAACCACCACCAAGCAAGGCTCCACCATTTTAGCTAGTAGACTACGTTGATACCACCTGTAATGACCCAGTTGGAACTTCACCCATTGAGGTATTGTCCACTTTAGTATGGAATGCCTTATGGTTTTGTCCCTTAATGCAATAACTTCTGATGAAGTCACTTATCTTGGGATTGACTCGACCAAAGCATGCTTAACTTTATAGTTTTGACATACTCTAAACTACTATATTAAAAGGCACCTCATTGATTAGAGTTCTTTCTCCTAGCGTGTAAGGCGTATTACAGTATTGGATCCCTCCAGATTAAGGACACCTAATAATGAGATCCATGTACTTCATGCAATCTTGGGATACTTTAATCAGCAATGATGTGGATAGAGAGGGTCTCAGGATAGCTATTACCTAGAGATACGATGTCACGACTTGAGAAGGCTAGTCATGGCAATCGCCGTATACCGTATAAAGGACTGTAGATTGATTTCCCTTACAATCAACAACCCTTTATGCGATATACAAGGCTATAGCTACAGCTATAACTAACAACCAAGAGTTGCATAAGTATAAGTAATATCATTTCAAAATGACAAGCTAAAGAAATATAAAACACAATCTATTTATATATTAATTTACAAATAAGAAGTCTATAATACTTCTTAACTCAAACTAATATCATTTCATTATATAATAAGATTCATAATCTAAATAAACTATCACGAGTACACTCCGATCACGTCTTACCCCCACATCATCCCCCTGATGTACAACTAACCTTAGACATGTGGCGGCCTGACTTCATGAACAACTTGGCCTATGAAAGTAAACTACAAGGATATAAGCTAACCAACTTAGTGAGATAATTCCCTCAACCATGCAGCAATTAAGTTATACATTAATTAAATTCAATCAAATGAATACATGTCAATTAGTATGCTAAATAAATACATGCAAGTGACCAGGTACTGCATGAAACTCAGATTTAACGCCCTCTGAAGTCAGGGTTGGAGATGCTTCGTCACAGTCAGATTTGGATATCATACTAGAACTTATATCATAACGAAACTCGTCGTTTCGTATTTAAAACATAATGGTATATCCATTCTCAGTTTTATCAAAAACAAGTTTTATGTATGATTGTGAGTAGGTTCACATAGCCTTCACTTACCCTTAAACGGAGACCTCTAGACTCGACCCTTAACTAGGCAGTTAGTGCTTCTAATGCCTAGTGATCTTGCGGCTAGGGTAAGGTCATATCGCACATGTGCACCCTATGAAATCTGTATCAATCAAATAATCAACCCACATATGGGTTCTTGCTACCTCCGTGTAATGTGACGGTCGGTATTAGTTATGGAGTATGATTATGCGTGCTTCGAGTTAGCTCTTTCAAGTCGAGTAAAATTAGGTCTTATTATTTAATGATCAACAAGGTCACAAACAATCAGTTCCTAATAAATCTACTATCCAACAATCAATATATTATAATACTTTAAAGTAAATTCATCATCTAACCCCATATAACATTCAATTATTAATCATAATTTGTATTCACTAATGACAAACATAAGCAAGTATGGAATTATTAGGAAAAACTCACTTAGCCATAATTGACTCAGGGGTCATAATAGTCCGAGGGTAGCTTAGGATTGAAGTTGAGATCACTTGAGAATAAGGAATATAGAAAATTATAAGTTTGGGAATTTAAAGCTAAACTAGTATCGTAATTTGTACTGTTTATTTCACTTAGTTACATGAAATTATTGATTTGAGCTTTTTATCGAATTGTGTATAACTTTTTTGATTTAGCTCGGATCGTTATGAACTTATAGTCCATTTTGATCGTTTTCGAGCGTATTTTCTTGTAGCGAGATCCGTTTTGGATGTTATGACTCGCAGTTTGGATTATAATATAAAAATATCACAAAATTTATTATTTTAATTTAAAAAGTTATAAAATGTTAATTTTAGCTTTTTCTTAGTAGATTTACAATTTAATAATTATTTAAATCGTATAAGTGATAATTTTCTTATTTTAAGCTTATTTTACCCTAATTACTTATTTTTACCTATTTTTGAGATTTTAGAATTATTAATTAAAATTTTTTTTCTACTTTATTATTTTTCTTATATTTTATGATATACATATATATATGTATAAATACTTAGTATTATATTTGATTAATTTTTCTAATTTACTTAATTATTAATTCTTTTTCATAATTTATAGTACTCTTAAATATAAAAACATATTTATTAACTTACTTTATTTATTAAATTAATATTATTGTATATCATGTATACCATTTAATTATACGCATATTTTTACGTCATATACGTACATTTATACGTATACTATACTTTATGTGATAAATTATTCTAACTTTAATTATATATTATATACTATATGTCTAAGTATAATGTAGATGTATTTACATTTTATATACATATACTACTTTTATACATGTACACATATACATATATATAATATAAAATACTATGTTTATATATGTATAATCACGCCACCTCTCTCTCTCTCTCTCTCTCTCTCTCTCTATATATATATATATATATATATATATATATATATGATAATAAAGATTATATGCATATATACATAAATATACTTATTCACGTGTACATCTATATATATATATATATATATATATCAATACTTAATTAGTGAAAATACTAAATACTTACTGCATGTATTCTTATTTATACATACATATATATACATATATCATATGTTTACATAATAATGTATATATACATGTCTACATACATATGTTTATATACACATAAAAGAGATACACATATATTTCTTTATTCATGCATACATATATGTACATGTAATAGAATACTTAGTATATACATGCACATACTATATAATATATATATGTACAAATAAATTAAACATATACTTACCTAATTTTTTAACTAATTGAAATGATATTCCTCTTCTTCTTCTTCTTCTTAGTTCTTGATTTTCTTTTTGTTTTCCTTTCTTTGTTCGGTTTGGTTCTCTTTTCTTTTCTTCTGTTTTTTTTTTTTTTCTAATTTCAATCTTCCAGGCGTGTGTATAGCACTTATAATTTAAGAACAAAATGAAAAAAAAAAATAATCTAACCTAATCTCTTCATTAAATTGGACAAGACATATTCCTTAATTATCTTGTCCTTTGTCTCTTAATTTGTGACACTTGTAATGAAAATCGAAACACATGGGCTGCTAACTTTGCAACTGTAAATCATGTGAGAGAAAAGGAAAAAAAATAGAAGAGGAAAAGAAAAGAAGAAAAAGGAAATTAGAAATAATTATATATAATTTCTCTAAACATTAAAATCATAAAAATAATAATTATAAATTAATTTTGAAATTTTATGAAAATTTAGCAATTTAATTGGTACCCGTTACAATTATAATTTTTATGAGTTATTTTAGTGTTTTCGTTAAAAGTTTTACGCGATTACGCGATTTAGTTGATAATTGTAATTGATTACGATTATATCATCATTAAGTAATATTTAATTATTTTATAAGCTTAAAGTTATAATTTTAGGGTTTTGATCAAGTTCGGGGGTTCGATTTCAGGTAATTGTGCGAAGATCGAATTTAAGGTTTTTAAACGGGATTTAAGTTTCAATCAATTTCTAGGGTTTTTATTAAATTTTATAAAATTTTATCATTACTAGCCTTATCAACTCATGACATAATTTAGGACACTTGGACTTGAATTAGGGTTCAAACTATTGATTTTATAGGGTTTACATACGGGTCTAGCTATGCAATGTCCCAAGCTCAAGTAGTAAATAATCAAGTCAGCAAATAATAATGGGCCCATTTCAACCACTTGGCTCAAAAGTTTTAAGCTTGTGTTAATGAGGTGTTCACAACCATAACCTTTTAAACTAATACCACAACCTCTCATAATCCATGTGAGATACTTAACCATGAGGTCTCACAAGCTAATTCAGATTCTGACTTTTGTAGGAACATGATTAAGAATCTCCATGGTTTAAAGAATAATTGAGATTGAAAGGTTGCACGAAACTAGAGAATAAACTATAAACGGTTCACTAAGGATCATGCTCTTTTTATTTTAATTAATTAATGCTTACTTTAATTAGCTAGTTTTAATTAGCCTTATCATTTCATTTGTTCTTGTTTACTTTATTGCTTTTATGTTACCAATTCTTATTCTCTTTTCCTATTTTATTCCATATTAATAAGTTAGGTAGTTGGATATTTTTGGAAATTGCTAGAAATTAAGCTCTCAACACACTAGCTCCTTGTAGGATCAACACTTGGACTCCTATTAGGTGCACTTGCTTGCCAACAATCAATGGTAATGGCTTCCAGTTTGCTCATAAATTAAAGGATCTAGGTAGATTCACCATGCTATGTATCATGCTAGAAAAGTTTTTCTTGAGTGTACTTTTGGATATTATAGCATTAGATAATTACATGATAAGGAAAACTATGCGGGAATTAGGATTGGAGAGTTCTATGAGGAAAAGCTGGTATTATATCTGAACCATCAATAAAGCTTGGACCATACCCTTAGGAGAACTTCATTTCATACCCATTAGTGTTGGACCATGTGATTTGGGAGAACTCCATTACATACCCATTAGTGTTGGACCATGTGATTTCCCAATTGATTTCATAGTAATGGATTTGAAAGATGAGATCAAACCTAGTTTTTTGAAGATTGTAATTGGCTACCTCAGGAGTAATATTGGACATGAAAGGGAGGGTGATTATCTTAGAGAGTCAAGAAAGGAGAGTGATGCTCTAAGCTAAGGAATGACTTCAGCAACTTAAGGAAAAAGAACGGGAGTAGATCAAGAAAAAGAGTTTGAGAAAGGTGGTCGTATGTGGAAGAGGAACATTCATGAGAAAGGAGAGTCAAGCACAAGCTGGGAAGTTGAAGAATTTGAGCCTTAGAGGAAGTATGAGGACCTACTATGAATTATTGACAAAAAGCCTAGCTGAAAACTTAAAAACAAGTGCTTAGCATGAGGCAACCTAACCTACCATCTTTTCTTATCTTTTTATTTAGTTTATGTCCAAGTCTTTTCAATTTCAAATTCTTCTTAGCTATGTCTCTTTTATGTTATGCAGATTATTGTAAATAACTAAAGGAAAAGTTGAATCTAATAATCTATAGACATAGTCAACAATACCAAGAAACTAAGGGAGTTCTACTTTAACTCTCTATTTTACTTCCCATTGCATATGCATTGAATTGTGAAATACATACATTTGAATTAAAGTTAGGGATAGGAAAGTTAGACATAAAAATCAAAGTTGTGTGAATCTAAATGAGCTTTAATGCCTTAATTGAATGACAATCCCTTTTATACACCTTTAAGATAGTTTCTTTATGAAAAGTTAAATCCATTTTCCTTTATACTCTATGCCTCAATTTTTGAGTATGTTATCATCAATAAAGTTTGCATAAAGAAAGTTGGAGGGAGTGATTAATGCCTTGTTTTGAAAGAAGTTGCCTATGAATAAGTTGTGACTTTTCAAAACTTTGTAATTAATTCCTGGCATCTTTACTTTGTCTAGTTATGCCCAATTTAGGCATAGTTTAGAGGTTTGGAGTTAGGAAAACGTTTTGGTTGGGTGCTAGTTTTTTGTGTTTTCAAAAGTTGACCTATATATATATACATTATTCTTTTGAGGAATGAGTAGTTTGTTAATATTATGCAATCGAAGTGGCTATTGGATTTTACCTAAATGTTCCTTGGTCAATGCATGACGAATGCCTGAAAAGAAAAGAAAAGTTGAAAAGAATAAAATGATGGGAATTGAATGAAAATCATTGCAAATCAAAAGTATGATACCATTGCAAAGGAAAACATAGTTGGGAAAAGAAAGAAAGAAAGAAAGTGAAAGAAAATAGAAAGGGAAAAAAAATTGAAAAATCCAAAAAAGTTCAAAAAAGAAAAGAGAGAATAATAAGCAAAGTATGAAAGTTATTGCAAAAGTTGAGAAAGTGAAGTAAGGTACAATTCAGTGGTCACTCTATGTTTGCATATCATTAGCATACTTAAGAGATCGATAAGGGAGATGTATATATATGAGCCGACCGATTAAACATCGAGAACTCTCACTTAGTCTTAAATGTTAGACTTAACTTCAAATTTCATAAGCCTAACCTAAATGTGAAGTTAACTTTTCTAGGCATTGATTCTTGAATTAAATTACACATTCTTTGATTTGTGAGCAATTAATTTAGCATAAGTAGAACAATTTCAACATCATTTCTAATGATTTTTTTACCTGATTGAGAATATGCAAACTTCAAGCCTTTAATGGTATAGCATACTCTTGATTATATGCGAGCATTAAGGAAGTGTATACTTCTCCTACTATTTTCTAAAAAATTGATCTTTTCTTGCTTGCTTAAGGACAAGGAGGGTTTTAAAGTTACGAGTGGTGATCACAACTCAAATTACATAATTTTTCCTAACTTTAAACCCATATTTGTACATAAATTTAGGAAAAACTTGTTAATTTTTTATTAAATTGGAGTTTAGGCAGAAAATGGACCAACTTGTGTAAAATTTCTAAAATTGCATGAAAAAGGATTAATTTTAAATGAATTCGATTGATTTTGTATCCTATTTATATGTGTATAAAGGTTACCATAGACTTAGTAGCCTCTACCGTTCGATTAAGGAGTCCAAAATGAAGGGAGCTAGTGAATTTGGCCTACTAATCGATTGATAGCCTTGCTATCCATCGTTCAGTATGCCTTAAAGCATTAGTGATACAACGATCTTTTGAGTGATTGATCAATGGAGAGGATGGCTTAACAAAAGAATGTATTGGGTGGATTCACTTATACTGATCTATCGATATTATCCACTCCAATTGATTGATAGAAGAAATTAAGGTTAGGGTTTTCTAACTAAAAGCCTACCCCTCGTTAAATACCGTGTTTCATAAAATACGGAGGCAATTTAATGCTGACATATGTCTACCGATCAATCGATAGCGTAAAATTATGTATACTCACATTTGCAACTAGAAGTATGAGCCACAATTAGGTTTTTAGCATTGCTTAGTCTAGATTTGCGAGTTCATTGTCTATTTTCATGTTTTATTGACTTGTTTATGATATTTGGTGAATGTTTTTATGATTTTGATACATATTTAAGTTTGTTTAATGAGCATCTACAAGTTTCTCTTCATTTAATTGCTTGTTCATTTGTTTCTATGTTGTTTACTTGTTCTCCAATGGAGTTTCCTACTATTTCTTCATAATTTAAAATTGCTATGGTTCTTATTATGAGTAGCTAAGTAGTTTGTAGTAGGTTTGTGATAATGTGGAAGTTGTAGATGGTGTAACTTTGTAGTTATGATATGGGTATGGGTATTTAAATGGGATTGTGATGATTGATATTTCATTTAACTCTTTGAGGTGCTTGTTATTGAAATTTTTAATAGGTTTCCTTATGATTATAAGACCTAGAGGAGATTGGTCCTAGGAAGTGCCCTTTAAAGTTTATGGGTTTATACAATTATGAGACCGAAAGGAGATTAGTTGTGTAATTCCTTATTTGAGTCATTGAGTTGATGATATGTCAATAGTCGGTTCTTACAACTATGAGACCAAGAGGAGATTAGGTGTTCCCCATTGAATTCACATTCCATTATGCAATTTTAGTGGATTAGGATATTTTGTGAGACCGAGAGGAGATTAACCCCCTAATCTTTAGGAATAAAATACTTAATTTGTGACAAATATTAAGTATTTAGCTTATTGTGTAGGAAAATGAGACTAATAGGAAATTTTCCACTGCATAGTTGAGTAAGATGCCTTACTTAGGATACCTTCAAAACCCAATTAAAAATCATCCCCGATAGCTTGATGACATACCTTCACTACTACTTCAAAAGCATGTCACAAGCCTACGTCTTTATTATTTAAGTTGAATGTTGCCTTTCACTCGTGTTTTAATTTCAATTGCAACTCCAAATTTTCTTTGCAATTTGCCTAAATTTGAGTAGCAAGTTAGGATCTGGTACTTAATCGAATCCCTTTTCCTTAAGGTATCTGACTTGATGAATTTTCTCGAATATTATTACTTCATACGATTTGGCACATTGATTAGTTAAGACAACATTGTTTTGAAAATCTCCATTTATAAATTGTCTTAAAATCTATCATTTTTATCAATGCACCGTATCATCTTCATTGACTCTCTAGATTTCTAAGGGATGCTTTGGTGTTTTTGAGTGTTGCTTTTGTAGCTTGGAAACTAGTGTGCCTAGGAGCTCAGTTATCATTAGGACTTATCGAGGTAGATTTGAACTGAAATGGGTCCTTCGAGATATTGAAGAAAATTAGAGGGAAATGGTCCACAACTGAACTAGAGTAGCTGACATGAAGCTACTTGAAGGATGTAACTCACCAATGAACACAACATGACTTGACACCACACTTGCTATGACGCACAAGTTGATGTCAAGGTCTACTCGCCACTAATTCTAAGTTACTTGGCAAGATTAGATAAGAATGTATGAAATATGGACTTAGAGAGGGTTGTCTCACAAGAACAGAATATTTAGTATTAAAATATAAGTTATCTCCGGCTTATAATAAAAAATGACTATTTATAGTAAGTCCCTAAGGTAGCATTACCAATAATGAAATTATAAGAAAGTATATACAAAAAGAAGATTCCTAATACATACCAAAAAGAGTAAAAAGGAAAAAATAACAAAAATGGAAAAATAGTACAATGTCAAACGAGGTAGATAGGTGGCAACGCAACATTGGTCTCATACAAATATTCTCTAAGCATAATAGGCGAGAGAAATCAAAATATTGTAGCAATAAAGGGGCCAGGATGAGAGAGATGATGGCATGCTAAGAGAAAACTATTCAACCATTTAAGTGAGTCTCTTATCACTTGGTAGGAACTTCTCGGTAGGGGTTGGTCGGATTACTTAGCATAAGGTCCTCAATAAGGGAATGGTTGGCATCATCACTACTGAGTGTATAGATCAATGTGTGACAATTAGGGGAGCTTAAGGAGTTTAGCTACATTCTTTCGATGTAAACTTTTTTGTCATCAGTAGGTTGCTAAGAGTGAATTCGCCGGGTGAGGGATTAGAGTCCTCAGAGCCATGTACGAGTAATGGGACCGTTGGTCGACAGTTCATCAAAGACGAACATTTAAGTTTTAAGTAAACCTATTTAGCATTTCCTCCAAAATAGGGATTTTGTTTTGAGGTTGAACATTCCTATTCTGCTGCTATTGTTGGCTTCACTAAGAGAAATTCGAATGATTTCTCTAACTTAGATTATAAATATTGTTGAAAGAATTATTTTGAGTTTTGGTTATAATAAAATTAACATCCTCCACATTAACCAATCTTGCGTCCTACACTACATTTACTGATTTCATCAACCCTTCAATCTTCTTGCTTAGACTCTCAACCTAAGTTATTGGTGTAGTAAATGAATCCACTTCAAGTTTTCTAATCACCTAAGCCTTGGCTCTCGCATTATCCCACTATGAGTTATTCATAGCCATGTCGTCCATCAATTTTTTGGGCTTCATTTGGTGTCTTAACACTTAAAGTGCCTCTGGCTGCAACATCAATCATTTATCAAGTAAGATAATTGAGTGCATTATATAATGTTTGAATCTACATCTATAAAGGCAACCCATAATATGGGCAATACCTTATGAACTCCTTAAAACTTTCCAAGAATGATATAGTGTCTTACCATCGATTTGGGCATAAGATGAAATATTATTCATAAGTTTTGTTGTTCTGGCAGGAGTAAATATTTCCCTAAAAAATTTTCAACCAAATCTTCCCGGATGGTGATTGATCCTTTCTAAAGTGAAGTAAGCCACTGATTGGCATTACCTCTCAATAAAAATGGGAACAATCTAAATCTCATCATATCATTTATAACTCTATTGATTTTGAATGTGTTGCAAATCTCTAAAAAGCTTGAAATATGATTGCCAACCCATCGAATTAGATGAACTACAGCACCATTTGGATCATGATTAGCTGGATCTAAAAATTTATTGCTTACATTGCTAGTCTAGTGATGCTAGATTCAGCTCCAATTGCCTTAGATTTAGTGAATTCCATTAAGGTTTTGTTGGCTTCATCGTTGTTCATTTCCAAGTTTTCAACTTCTTCTTCTTCTTCTTAATCTTTTTCTAACTCTTCCTTAAGTTAAAGTGGTGAACCTTGATTAATAAGATCCATGACTTCATGAACTCTTTTGCAAAGGTAGCAAGAAGTCCTTTCAATTTTCGAATCAAATTCAACAGGACTTTTGTTGGTATACCTAGTCATAAACTGAAATAATTTAGAAGTTAAAGGCTAGTTAATAAAGAAAGATACCAAAAGAAACTATAGGAAGGATATATTGCAAGAATGTTAAAATAATTGGAAAAACTAAGGTTTTGCTAAAATCATAATTAGTTTCACTTTATTGCCTCCCTAGCAATGGTGCCAAAAACTTGCTTGTTGCATTAGGCAAGTACACAAAGTCAAGATATAGTATAAACACGAATTTTGAGTTCGAGTTTTCGATTCCACAAGGAATCATGAATGTGAGCGTATCTTAATTACTTAGCAATGTTTCCTTACAAATCCCAATTATCTAACTTTTACAATTAAAAATATAATTGAACAATAATGAAATAAAGATGCAACAATAATAACTAAATTAAAATGATAGAACCAATAACATAATTGACTAAAATTGAGAAATGGTATAATCCTTAGTACTAAATCTATGTTATTTACTATCTAGTTCTATGTTACTATTCAACCTCAATTATAATATTAAACTGTAAAGATTCCTATTATGAACTAATCTCACTTATGTCTTCAATTAATCCTTAACTTGGAGTATACTCTAGTTGAATTGCTTCTGTAATAGAGTATTTCAAGATTGCATTATGACCTTGAATTATGTTATTAGGATGCCATATCTAGAGAAACCAAATAGCTAAATGTTTTAGTCAATTGGTTTCTTCTAATTACATCAGTTAGTCAAACTATAAGATCTTGCAAACTCTATAACAAACTCAAATTAATTCAATCATGGTAAAACTGAATTAAAGAGCAATACGATACAATACAATCAAATCGCAAAATGCAAGATCATAGATTGAAATAAACAAACATCAATATAAAAATATCAATAGTCATATTGAAATCTAGGTCTCACTAATGGTTTACTAAGAACAATGAAATTATGACATAACAAAAAAGAAGAAGATAGAGAAATCCCTATATATTTTACCCTACAAGTTCTTCTCCAAGAGGCTGTCGTTGCAACCTAAACCTAAACATCTATTTATAATGATTATAATGAAGCTTACAAAGAAAACTTGTCAAAAATAGAAGATTCACAAATTATAGAATCACTAAGCCCTGTGATCATGGTCATGGAGTTTAGGCATAGTCTTGCACTTCACATAGAAATTCTTTAAATTTGATAGAAATTGAGGACGAGAAGTCCATAGCCAACATCATGATTGTAGTGCTACATGTGATCCTCTTTGGACTTCAATTCTTGGCTTGAATTTCATTACTTTAATCCCTTGATCAATGTACTTCTTTAACGAAGCGCCAAAACTCCACCAAAATCTTTAGAAATTCGTCAAACGCTTCCAAATGCCTACAAATAAAATATTAACAAATTAAAGCTCCAATTTACTATAAGACTAACTCAATTAATATACACAATCATCTTAAAATATATATATATATATATGTAGACACCCCATTTTTACTCCCCTTTAATGTTAAATTTCTAGAATAAGGTAAAGGATCCTAATTTAGGAAAAAGCAAAAAAAAAAAAAAAGAAAATTTAGAAAACAGAAAAAAATAGAAAATTTACAAAAAGAAATAGAAAATTTAGAAAAAGAATAAAAAATTGAAAAAAAAAACAACAATAAAGGAATTTAGAAAATTAAAGAAGGGAAATTAGGATTTTATACTTTAGTTATTTCTCATAAAAATGGGGAAGTTTTAGAAAAGGAAATTAAATAAATAAATAAAAGAAAAAAAAAGAATGGGGGCTTAAATTGTTGGGCTTGGTACAAAAGAGCCCAATGAAGATGATTAGAAGGTACGCAATTTGGACGCGTACGAGGGGTACGTGGCATGTGCCCAGTACATACCAGTACACCTTGTTTCTACTTCTTCATAATTTTAAAGCTTGATTTTCAGCATTTTTCCTCTTTGGTCAATCACTTTAGGGTCATTTTTTTACCATCTTTTCTACACAATTTCGCCCGATCAATGGTGAAATTGTGATCATGTAAAATACGTAGCCTAATTTTGAATAAATCCCAAACTTTGTCCAAATTCAGTTAAAATTCAATATTAAATTGGCTCCAAAAAAGTGAAAAAAACTCAAAATCCGGCATCACCATTCATAGTCAATTTCTCCATTAATGAGCTTTCCAAGCTTGTTTAAGTAAAGATTAGTATAAATAGGGACCTTTAGACTCATTTTCAACACAGAGCTTGATAAAAAACACTCCATATAAGTTCAAATCTAAGTTTTATCTCTCTAGCATGATTTCTTTCTCTCTCTATGATAGCATCCTCTACGGTGGTTTTCAATGAAAACCACCACCACTACGAGCTCTTGCACCCATGAAATATCAAGACCCAACCTCTCTTTCACCTCTAGCAATCGCCACTGTAGTCACCCATATCCAACCACAACCACCCAACTTTGATCACCACTCAAACAACCACTGGATACTGAGGCATCGATCCTAACCCTCAAAGCCAATAAGAAATGCATGAAAAGCTTTTCCTCCACTCGTTTTAGTGATCAAAGGTAGCTGAAGTGTGTCCTTGTTGTCACTGTTATGGAAGGGAGCTTGGGACCCAACTCGATTCCAACCACTCCGACTTGCATGCTCTTTTGGTCTGACTTTAGCTTGTTTTTTTATTCATTTTTCTTTATATATATATATATATATTAATTTAATTGAGATATGATTGTAACCTATAAAAAATTGGAAAAAAAAAAGGAAAGACTGAAAAGAAGAAAAAAAAAGGAAAAGAAAGAAAAAGAGAAAAAATAGAGTAGCTTAGATTTATTATTTTTTAAATCAACATAATAAAGAACAGAAACTAGATAAAATGAAGTAAAATAAAGAAGAATAAGAGAATAGTTTTGTGACTTAGAAAGATTAATTTTTCGAAAAAATAAAAATAAATCAACTCTTTTTCAAAATAAGAACTACTTTAGATTTCTAAAAATAAAACCTCGATTAGGATCCTCTAGAAAATTTTCGTAATTAACATCAAGCTGGGTAAAAATGTAAACCCGACCTTTTCCTTTACTAAAATCAATCAACCTGCCAATATTTTCGAAAAAAGCTATGTACATCCGATCCTGAATAATAGGTACATAGGTGCCTCCGAAGTGACGTATAAAATGAAAAAATTAGTTTTCCCTTTCTTTAAGTTTAAAATTATTCAACTAAAGGTAGTTTAGATATATTAAGTTAGATTTCCAAAAAGGGGATTTCAGGAATTAAATCCAAATTTGGAAAGTTATGGTACTCGTCAGGGTTGCAAGAATCTAACTCCCGGATTTGTTTCTCTAGTTTCTCAAAAACCTTTTCTCTAAAATTGGTTTTTCCTACGCGAACCAATGTTTAGATCAAAACCAAATCTACTCATTTAGTTTTGACCTAAAACCTTTTGTTGACCTCAGTTGGATGGCAACTCCAAAATGTTTTTAAAAAATAAAAAGTCGGTTTTCTTTAAATCTTAATCGAGGATTAGTATTAAATAGGTAGGATTTAATAATGACCGTTTTAAAAAAGACTTATTTATAAAACTGGGAAAAAATCAGGCTTCACAATATACATGCTAAATGAATGTTATTAGAGTTCAATTTCCAGGATACAATAATTTCAACATCCTCCTTGCATCTATAATTAGCCTCTTGAAAGTTCAAAGAGTGTACTACATGAAACTCAGCTTTTTAAAATGTAAATATCTAACTTTAAGCAGTGATAATTCCTTATTCTTAGATTATGAATTGAGAATTAAATAAATCTAAATCATGGATTTTGTCCGATAATTCTAAGGTGGTGTAAGTGCTACACTCCATTTTCATTTATATACATGGTGAAAATCAAGGAATACATAATGCTTGTTTCTTATATCACAACTTAAAGAATTTATAAAACAAATTGGTGAAATTGGTGATGATAGCCAAAAGGTTTTTTAACATAAGTGTTTCAAAGAATGCAAGGATCACTTATTTATGAAGCTAGGGAATTAACAAAATCATAGCCATCATGCAAGGTATCCAACACTTAATCCCAACTTAACAGATCAGTACAAGGTAAACGAAACTCTAGTCCACTTCACATTTTCACTACCCTTAACATTAATTAGAAAATAATCTAAATTTCAACTAAAAATAATAATAATAAATGTAGAAGAGGTAGATTTGAAATAGGATTCTTGGGGTTAAAGTTAGCTTAATTTTCCTTGATCCTTGTTCTACTTGTTAAGTTCACTCTTGATTTGGTTACACATTCTATCAACTTCCTATACAACACAAAAGAGCATCTCAAAGTACCTAGCTCATGCAAAATTATATGAACCGCTAAATGAACAAAAAATAAGAAGAAAAGGAACATGTGATGAAAATAAATAAAAATTGGAGGGTTGCCTCCTATCCAGCGCTTATTTTGGAGTCTCAACATAAGTGTCCGACTCCTTTCTTACTCAAGGCGGGTCAATTCTTAGAGGTCTCTTGTCATCAACACCTTTTCTCTTCTTTCTAGCTCTGTGTTGCTTGTCTTGATTTGAATTAATCACTTCTTCACTTAGGGTATCAAGTGTTATATTAGACTTAGTATCTTGAGAAGGGGAAAGGGAGGGGGCAGGGGGTATAGGGTATTCTTTTCCATCTTTTCCAAATATTTTTTGTTCTTTATCTCCAAACCTTAGTCATTCCAACAATAGCCATGAATAGGTGCCTAAGAATGATTGGAGTCCTTAAGTCTTCATCCATATCCATAACTAAAAAGTCTATAGGAAATACAAATTTATCAACTTTTACTAGCATACTCTAAATCATTCCTTGCGACTTCTTTTTAGATTGCTTATCTAACTGAATTGTCACCTCAAACTTCTGTATTGCATCTCCTTATCCCATTCCTTGGTAACAGAGAAGGCATTCAAGTTAACACTAGCACCAACATCACAAACTGCACTCTTGAAGAACCTATTTCCTATGGTGTAGGCTAACACGAGCCTTCATGGATCATTAAATTTGGAGGGGAATACACTCATTATAGCTACAATACATGTTTGAGCCAACATGACCGTCTCTCTCCCACCCATCCTTTTCTTCTTGCTCAATACTTCTTTTAAGAACTTCCGATAATGAGGTGCTTGCTTTAATAGCTTAACTAATGGTATATGGATGTCCAACTTCTTAAACATCTCCATAAACTTCTCTAATTGTTCATAATCTCTACCCTTTCTTAATCATTGTAGGAAAGGTATTGATAGTACATATGGCTTGATAGTGGGCTTAGTAACATCAAGAATGTGCTTGATGCGTCTCTAGGGTCAGATATACGGAGAAACACCATAACAAAGCAAACCAAAACAAATAGGAAAAAAGTTAGCAAAGTTCGGACAACTACCGAATGGACATAACACACCACTTGATCTTACTTAGTTTACAATATGCTAGATATAACACATCAATTTGAATTGAAGGGTCACTCACCACTACTCCTTGATAAAAGGAATAGATAAGAGTTAAATGATAACGAGAATAATAAGGTTACTTAAAGAAAATAATTCTATATTAATTAGTTGATTGTTTGCATACAAAAAAGTGGGGGTCTATATACTTATCAACTAGGGTTACTTTACATATGTGAAAAGACTAAAGAGTATTCTATAGTTAGGTTTTATAAAACATACTAAAAGGGGCAAAAGGGGCAAAGAATATTAAGTATAGAAAAGAAAGAATTATTCTTGAATATTGTGTTAGAAGATACATGTCACTTATAGCTAAATGGGAGAAATATGATACAAGGTAGGCAGAAATACAAGAGTTGTAGTTAGGGGCCAACTTAACTTGGATCAAGTTGAGGGTCAATTAGTCTTGTAGAGAAGTTAGCTGTATTGGTGTCAGGTGTTTGTGGTTGGTCTGGCAACTTAGCTCGGATAGTCTTGGGCTATCTTTTGGAGTAAGGCATCATTGTTGGGCAAGAGCAGATCTGATAGATAGGTTGGTAAGAGATCAGTTCGGCATAAGTGTCCCCATCTTGGCTTTGGTCTCAGGTTAGTATTCTCCGTGAGAGTCCTTGGAGTCCTCTAGCTCGACTACAAGTGATGAGTCTAGGGGCTTGATTCCTATTAGTTCTCCTACTAAACCACTTCCTCGTTACTACCAGATGTGGAAACTTAAGTGTCTCCACCAACCTTCTTTCCTAACCTAAGATTTACTTCCTTTACATCCTCAATAGGTGTGTAGACACTTACTATGTTATCAAACTTCCTCCTAAGCCTCTCAAACCCTTTCATGGTCACTTGGGCATGCCTTTCAATTGTAACTTATTAGCTCATGGAGAGTCACCATCAGCTCTAATGATCTTAGATATAGTTGCTACCTCTTCTTGCTCTAGAAAATTAGTCATGATTTCGTGTTCTCTTTTGCTTTTAGAAGTAACCTCATTCCCATCTTTATTACTGTCCAACCTCTTCCTATACTAACTCCTTATAGGTTTTCATTGTAGGTTAATCTTGTCGAGCCTTTTCTTTAAATGCTTATAGTGTAGCTCTATCTATCATCATTTGAATTATGGGGTTTGGGCTTCATACAATTCAATGAGCTTCTTCTTCTTCTTCTTCACTCTATGACTTCTCGACTTTACTTCTCATTTGCTTCTAAAATGGCTAAGCATTCATGTAATTGCACTAACTAAGTCTCTAATTCCCAAATGATCAATTCTTGCTTTTAAAACTTTTCAACCCATTTCTGCTCCATACCCTCAAATATCTCTTCCAATTTTCTTTCAATTCCAAAATCTAAGGTTACTAGAATAACAAACGAGCTTGCAACACATCCCTACCTTGAGTGTTTACTCTTATGTAGCCTATCATGAATTGAATCGACTACTAAATGAGAAAAACATAGGTTGTTGTGTGATTTACGAGCTAATCATCAATCAACCTAAATGCCATTGTCACCTCTAAATAGATCAATGACCCTCCAGCAACTGAGTCTATCATATTCACATCATTGGTGCTTAATTTACTCATAAACAAATCCAATTGTGACTAAGTAGGCAATAGTAGCCTATGATTGCGACATCTACAAATCAAATTTTTATACCTTAACCATGAAATAGATAAGGACTCACCTTCATTCTACCTAAATAAATTGATTGATCTCTCTTATCAACTTAGTAAGACAACAAAGTGGAAAGATCCATTGCTTACCGTCACCCATACTTCACTTAGCACAACAATCCAATCTCTACACTTATGACTTTGATCAATATAACCCAAATAGTCTCCCACAAGTGCACTTACAAAATGAAAATAAAAGATAGCAATACAAAACTCAAAAAAATGAGAAAATATTTACGAGAAAAGAAAAATCTTTTGTTCTTTTCAAAATAAAGCCTAATTTATAAATAGTCCTAAAAATTGGAATTAGCACCTAACCATTCCTTGATAACGGTGCCAAATTGCTTGGTGTTTAGTTTCTCACTTTTTTGAATGAAGCAAATAAAAAAGACTCAAGTCTACTAACTATTAAAGGCATTGCTCACCTACACTTATACTTAATTTATAAATTAGCTTTAAGAAACCAACTGACAAGTACACTAGTCATATAAGCGTAGTATAGCAGTAAAATCAAGATTAATCCTAAGGGAATGGAGTGCTAGCATCTAGCTACACTAGTCCTACTTATACCTAGGCAACCGAATAAAAACTTAAATTTTATTGAACAAAACTACAATACTAACAAAAATAAAGATGCAGTTTTTACTAAACTAAAGTTAGGAACTATTTTTAAATCTAACTATCAAAGGATTTCAACACTCAAATGATCACGATTAAGCACTAATTGCATGAATTAACAAATGGCACACTGTTGAGTTCATCTATGTTCATGGCAAATGGGTATAAGGTTGATTTCCACAACAAAATCTTAACATAATCAATGTATCACATGAATTAATCCAAGTTGATCAAATATAGAATTGAGTGATTCTCATTCAATCCCAATCTACACATATTTAATCACTATGGAAATGCCTGCTTCATGCTTGAAACCTAAACCCACTAAACACATACATACAATAATCAACTCAAACATCGAATGATAATCCATTAACAATAAATTGATTCAAAATCTTCGTTAACCCAACAAGAACACATAGAGAATCAACATTCAAAACATCAAGAAATTCATGAGGAGAGAGAAACACCTTACAAGGGGAGTTTTGATCTTCATTCTTTATTAGAATGATAAAAACCATGCATTCTCAAGATGGAAAATACTAACACAACTTAAATCTAAGTTATCTACCTAAACCGGACTAGAATGTGAAAAACTATGAAACCTTAGGAGAAAGGTTTAGAAAAGGAAAGAAAGGAATGAAAAACTGCATAATTTTTTAGCTCTTCAGGTATATATAGCAAGAGGATGGTGTTTAAACGCTACGGGTAATGGTGTTTGGATGCCATGTTCAAAATTGGCTTCATGGTCATTAGGGATCTGGATGCCATGTCTTGAATCTTGTGCTCCTCACTTTCTTGTGCTTCTTGAGTAGCTCAAGGTTAGCATACGCATGCCAACCCTATGGACCTACAAATTTAGTAAAAATTGGTTAAGTCTTGTTCCTAATCAACAAAAACTTATTCAATTCGTACAAAACTTAGTTGTACACTAGTCTTAATTCATTATATACAATTTCTTTACAAATTTATACAATTGAACTCAATCTTCATCAAAATTTCACGTAAACATGAGAAAACTACCTATGATAATTATGGGTAAATCCATACTTATCATGAAACCACATCCATTCCAATTGTAACACGTGTCCTCGAACATCCATACTAGTACAAATGGAGGTCGGATATTCTCTCTCTCTGTATATTACAAAATTGTCCTTTTATGTGTATATTCCTTTTAGTACTTCTCCATTCTTGTGTAAAATGCCCATTTTGGTAACTTATTCTAATGAGATAGTTGTCTTAGAATTTTAGGTACAAATATCCCCTTGAAATGCAAGCCATAACCACCTTCATCATCAAAATACTTAAATATCTCCTTTGTAAATTGTGCTTACTTATCTAAATGCATTTTGCTCCTTGATACGCTAGGAAGTGCACTAGTCAAGTTATAATATAATGGACTCGCAAGTCTAGGTAGTTGATCCCTCAAGGACTACACACACTACTCACACTTGTTCTATTATCTACTTATCAAGGAATAATCACAATTTGATTATGAACGAACAATTAAAATTTAACAATAAAAAGAAATAAAAATGTGTGACTATTGATAAATAAAGTAATAGCAAAGTAAGAACCCTAATTAGCCACATGGATATCTAGACTTTGTTTTACTAGGGACTTAACATGAACAATTTAAAAGATTTCTAATTCATTCCCTATTCTTATTAAATGGATGAATCTAATAGGAATCACTTTACTATTAACTCCTAACCATAACTATACTCTATTCGAGTCGCTTTTACTATAGAATGAATTAGGACAGCCTTAAGAATAGGAATTCCCTTTATAAAAATTATGATGATGAAATTCGAAAGAACTCTATAACTTCTTGTTAAGATTATAGAAAATTCTTATCAATTGTGGTAGATTTAATTATACACCAAGTCTTGCAACCTCAATGTCCAATATCAGATAATTAGATTGAGATTCTAGAAATGACAATCTAACTCATTACAAAATACATAATTGAATTAATAAGGAATAGGGAATTTCATTTAAATAAACAAAGCAAGCACTTTACATATCAATTCAAGGATCTACAAGTCTAGATATCTATAACTTATGCTATAATCACGCTAGAGAATAAAATCATAAAATTAGAAATAAAAATCCTAAGCACAACAACCCTTATCTTGTTCTTACTTCTTCACTTGAGTCTCCTCTCTTCTTCCTCCCCTTTGAATAAGTATCTCACTCCCTATTTATAAGATTGTATCAAAATCACCTAAATATGGAATTTTTTAACATCATGGCATGACTACACTGCAAGAACATGGGCGTATACTTAGGTGTGTACTCTAGACATGTTTTGCTTGCAATATTCTTCTATGAAATTCATGGAATTTCTTGACGAGGGGATCACAGCTACAAAACACAAGCATATTCTTCTCTAGACTTCTGATCTCTAGTTAATTTTTACTTCCAAGCTAGCAATTTTTTATTAGTTCCTTAAATTGGGTGAAATTCTTCTCAAACTAGGGCAATTTTCACTCATTTTACTTCAATGAGTCCTCTAAGTCCTAAAATCAACAAATTACTCCTCTAAACATAAAAAATCATTAAAATTGAAATCAAAATAGGAGAAAATCACTATAAAAGTATCAATAATATATGTAAATTCACACTTATCAAATCTCCCTACACATAAGCATTTAATTGTCCTCTAGCAAATCAATCAATCCGCATGAAGGATTGATACAAAGAACATTTGACAAGAAATATTAACCCCCACTCATTACCATTTCGGAGATCATAATATTAACATTTAACCCCAAAATTAATTGAGGATCAACTCCTCACAAGTCAATGCACCCTTATAAAGCCTTATCAAGCATATCTTAACAACTTGCACAAATTCTTCCCAATCACTTTCTAAATGTACTAAAAATCACAAATATCATAATTCAACAGCTAATCCATGTAAGTTAAAGTTTACCTACACTGTTTAACCAAGCACTCATCCTTTTATCAGTCTATTTTATGTAACTGGGTAGAGACCATACATGAGCCCCACACACTTAGCTAATATGTATACAAGTTTCTCCTCAACCTCACTAAGCACTATAATTAAGAGCAAGCACATTTTGTATCTATTCATCTCTTGATCATTCCTTTAGTGTATATCATTGTTGGAGGACTTTTTTCAATTAAAATTAGTTAAGCATGACTAAGTTACTATTGGGAAAGGACATTGCTCTTTTGACAGACCAAGGACAATCCATATCATTTTAATTCTTACGTTAGCAGTAGAAAAGAACCTCATTTTTTAAACAAACCAAGGTTAATCCTTACTAACTCAACCAATTTTCTTACATTAGTAGCGAGAAGGAACCTGACTCTTTTGGTGGACCAAGTTAGATCCATGCCATTTTGTATTTTCATTTAATTAATTATTTTTGCAATTGCCTCTAATTATTTTGATTTTTCAAGGGAACTACAAAATGTAAGTTTCATCTACTTATTTTCTCAAGATTGTAAAGCTTTAAAAATCCAAAAAGGGATAGGCATACATTCAAGTAAATTTCAAAGTAACATATGACCAATGCCCAATCAACAACATTATTATAATTATGCCTTAAAGTCTTAAGCTAATGGTATGTAATTTTGCTCCACATAGATTCCACTTGTTCAATTCTAACAACATGTAAATTATGCAACAATAATTAAGAATATTTTATGCAAGCACTATTTATGCATCACTTAGCTTGACAAAATTGGCTTGTAGACAAATTTTTTTTTTTTTTTAGACACAACTAGTTTTCTATGGTAATGAGTGGTACATTTACATGCCATATCCCTTTCCCCACACTTAATTTTGTACACCATCTCCAATGTACTTACAATAAGGTATAACAAGGGTATGCAATAAAATAATAAGTACAATAAACATAGGAGAGAAACGGGACTACCTTGGGATAAGTGTGAAAGGTGAGTTGATAATCTATATGCGTCGCCTTTAGAGGAAGTCAACGATTGATTATTTAAAAATCTAAAAGAGACTAACAAAAACAAGACAAGTATGCAAAAGACAAGAAGATTTATTATTTTATTATTGATGGCATATTGAATACATTAAAAGAGAAATTGCAACTTACAAAGAACATTAATGAAAGCTAAAAAAACAAAAAAAAAAATGTCAACTTAAATAGAAGAAAAATCAACATAACAATTAAAAGAAATCTAATTAATCTTTTTCAATGATATTCTCTCCTACTTCTATCCCGTCTTCGTCACTTGAATCCACATTGATGGTTTCCTTCTTTCCAAACTCTTGCTCATCCTTCTTATTATCGTTTTGTTAATCAATTCTCTTAGCCACATCAATCAAATCCTCTTTAGTAGGAGGGGGGATTTTGATTTTGACTTAGTCAACTAAGATGTTACAAAAATCCATCAATTGAGTTTGTTGTTGGAACAACCTCTTCAAGGATTGCTCGAAGAGTTCCTATGATTTCGGTAATTTCCAGACCCCCACCCTTTAGTTCTTTATTGGATAAGCTAAATTTTCTTGATTAGTAAGGGTGTCATAGTCTTTTCTTTTAGGTGTTTCCTTGCCTATATCATCCAACAAGAGACCAATCTAGCCGAAAGTTGAAAGTGATGCTACAGCGACATCCCTTACCATATGGCCCAAATCTGATTTGCTTAACCTTCATGTCAGTGGCTTAATGTCACATGTAGAATGCTAAGGCCACCATCAAATTGATTGTGTATCCCTTCATAAGACTATTAAGATAAAATACTTCATGCATCATTACCACCCCAATGCTTTTGCTTTGCCCACTAATTGTGTAAGTGAGGAACTAACGAAGGATTCGGTGTTTAGGATTTTTCAAGGGGGATCCTCTAGTGAATTTGGGGTTATAAGTCTTTTCTTCAGTTAGTTTTTGCCAATAGTTTGCAAGAGTGACTCTATATGGAAATTCACAAGGTTGTGTATAAAAGTCAAGGGGTTGGATAAGCTATTTTTCTTAGAGCCCCATAAACACCCTAAATTCAACTATGGAGAGTGTGGATTCGGTGTTTCTTAAATGAAAGGATAATGAATTTTAGGCTTTGCATGGTAGTTAGTTATGTTCCATTTATAGGGTAGTAAGGAATTCTAAGGTGAGTTCCTTATAGACTGGTTCTTAGACACTCAAGAGTTTCTCCCAACTCCCTTTCTCCATCATGGCTTTAATTTCAGGTTCCATATTGACTTGTTTGATAGTTTTCCCCATCTAAGAAGCTTGATCTTGAAAAGCTCTTTTAACTTAGCATCTCTAATCTCACTTTATTTGATCGTTTCTCAATTGAATTAATAAGGAATAGGGAATTTCTTTAAAATAAACTAAACAAGCACTTCACATGTCAATCCAAGGATCTACAGGTTTAGATATCTACAACTTACATTATAATCATGCTAGAGAATAAAATCATAAAATTAGAAATGAAAATCCTAAGCATAATAGACCTTGTCTTGCTCTTCCTTCTTCCCTTAAGTCTCTTCTCTTCTTACTCCTCTTTGAATGAGTATCTCACTTCCTATTTATAAGATTGTATCAAGATCACTCCAATATGGAAATTTTAATATCATGGTATGACCATGCCCCAAAAACTCAAGCATGTACTTGGACATGTACTCTAGGCATATTTTGTTGCAATATTCTTCCATGAAGGTCATGAAATTTCTTGACGAAGGGATCTTGGCTAGAGAATAAGGGCATATTCTTAAGCAAGTTCTTCTCTCAATTTTCAATCGCCAATAAATTTTGCTTCTAAGCTTGTTATCTTTAATCGACTCCTTAAATTAAGTGAAATTCTTCTAGAACTTGTGTTTTCATTCTTTTTACTTCAATGAGTCCTCCAAGTCCTGAAATCAACAAATTACTCATCTAAGTATAAAAAATCATTAAAATTCAAATCAAAATACAAGAAAATTGTTATAAAAGGTATCAATAAATATATGCAAATTCACACTTATCGTTCCTCTTTAACTCTTATCCTATCCTTTGAACAGAGTTAAGTGGCAAGTAACCTCATTACCTACTCGTATGTCACATCAAGCTAGCTCTTGAGTCTGAGAGTAATTGTAGTGAGTCATATCCAAAGCTAGTCTAGATTGCTTACTTCACTTTACCCATCTATATTTTAAATCTTCTAAGGTTTGGACCCACCAATATACTTACCTTTATTATTTTTTGGTGTAATGTATCACCAAACGTGTCTCCATCATTTCTCACTCCTTAACTTTGCCAGTTACTAACTTGGAATCGAGGGTAAAGTTGTATAAGTACTTTTGATTTGCAAAAGAGTTTATAGGAAAGTTGATTGGAATCAAGCTACTAGACCATTAACTCATAATCGAGCCTAAGGACTAGAGGGACTAGCAAGGTGAATCCTCCTACTCCAATCAACTCCTGCTAAGGTCGAGTATCTCATTGCTAATCAACTCTACATGCCGAGCTGAGCAACTACCTATTTCCTGGTGATTGTGCGTCAAAGAGATAAAATGCTGAGACAGTAGCCAACCTTTACTCTCTCATACTCATGCCCAAGCCAATCACTTGCTCGGCTTTACGCTTGCTGAGAAGCCGAGAGAATGACACTCAACTAATCTTTAGTCACCCTTGCCCAAACAAGCAACCTGCTCGCATTCTTTTGTCTACATCCTCCAACAACATTGCCAATGTAACTTTGATACGTATATAAGACCAGTGAAGGATCTACCATACCAATCATTGCTTTTCTTGAACATACATTTCTACCATTTTGTATTCTTGTACATTACTTCTTTAAGGTAATATCCTTTTATCTTTTCCCTTTTAGGCAAATTACCCTAACTTATTAGGTATAAATACCCCTTGTATCTATAACCATAAACATCAAATTGGCATTAATACACATGATATTTTTCCTCTTATAAACACTGCCTATTTACATTCATTTCACTCTTATCCTAACCCTTAAGAATTTGTGCATCATATCGAGTTATGCCATAAGTCCTTGGAATTTCCATCGGTGCATCATATCCTTTAGAGTTGTTTGTGGGTTTTTGCTTATCCTTTTATTCGCTCTCTCGTGTATTCCCCAATCACCTCATCAAGTTTTCAGTAAGCTTGGACTTATCCCTGCAACCGGCTTTGTCTATTCTTGGTTGCAGTCTACATCATCTTGCTATTAACACGGAGGTTTTGTTTGAGTTGTAGTTTGTTTTTGAAGTTCTATTTATACTCTATTTTGTGTATATGAAACAAAGCAAGTTACTATGTTTGTTTAATTACTATGCTTGTTAGCTGTTACTTTTCTGGTTTGTGGAAGTGTTTGCTAAAACACCTAATTGAAGAGTTTGCACTTTGAATCCATAGAGAAAATGACTGAACTAAGTGTAAACATTGGTGTTGGAGATGACAATAGTGGACTTGCCACCATGGCCAACAGTCTTAGGGAACTCCTAGGAGCACTAACGTGAGACTTGATGAGGTAGCTAACCTTTTAGTAGATTTAACCCGAGCTATTCATGCATTGGCTTACCAACCTACTGACGTTGCGTATAACACCCCATAAGCTACTCAACCTGTGAGAGAGAACCCAGCTTGACAAGTTTGAGATAGAGTAGGCAAACAAGTGAGGTGAAGGATTGACTTAGGAGACATGAGAAAAGAGGACAAGGAAGAGTATTATGAAGAAGAAGAGCAAGCTTGAGTACCCAAGGCCTTTAACTAAGTGAAGCGTCAAATTCCAAGCTTCAATGGATCTAGAAGTGCGAATGAGTACTTAGATTGGGAAGAGAAAGTGGCGCATGTTTTTGACTATTATCAATACAAGGATTATGAGAAAGTGAAAACTATTGCTGTTGAGTTCTCTGGATATGCCGCCATGTGGTGGAAGAATTTCTAGGTTATGAGGAGACGAGAAGGATACAGAGAGATTCATACTTAGCCAGAGATGAAGAGAATACTCAGAAATAGATTTGTGTTAGATATTTATTTGTAAGATACTTTTACTCGGCTTCAGGAGCTGAGATACGAAGGCCGATCTATTGATGAGTATGTCCAAGAATTTCCAATGCTTATGATCCACTATGAAGTGGAGGAACCACCAGCATGAACAATCTTTAGGTTCCTTACTGGATTGAGAGGTGACATTCGAGACATTATGGAATACCAACGATTTACCACAATGGATAAAGCCATTTGAATATCCCAACAAGTAGAGAGGCAAAGAAGAAGCTGAGTACCTTCTAAACTACTTACTAGTAGATCAGGAAAGGGAAGTCACTGAGCTTAGTCAAGTACCGAGCTGATCTAAAAGGTGGATGTTCGAGCTAAGTAGAAAGGTTAACATGATAATGATGTGCCAACTTGAACTTATGAGAAAGTACAAGGATCTAGGAGAAAGACGAGCTAGATCAAGTGCTTTAAGTGCCAAGGGTTTAGACATATGGCTGCACAGTGTCCGAACCAAAGAACTATGGTCATTAAAGGAGACGTCCCAAAGCTGGAAGTGGAGAGTACTGACAAGGAGCTTGAGGAAGAGAACCCTACTAAGAAAGAAGTTTCTTATGATGATGAACTGATTGAGGAGGAAGTGTTCATTGAGGACTTAAACTAGTTGGCCTTAGTTGTTCGACGTACAATGAACATAGAACACTCACGAGAGGAGGAGCAAAGGGGTAACTTGTTTCATACCACCTATAGGGTGAATAATCAGGTGAGCACATTAATTATTGATAATGGAAGTTACATCAATGTGGCATTGTCTAATTTGATCATAAGGTTGAAATTGCTGACTATTGCACACCTAAGGCCGTACAAGTTGCATTAGCTAAGTGAAAAGAGAGCATTATACATCACCTAGCAAGTAATGTTGCCGATCACTATTGGAAATTACTTTGATGAAATTTTGTAAAATATGCTACCCATGTGCACTTCTCATGTGCTGTTTGGCCGACCATGGCTATTTGATAGGAGAGTCATCCATGATGGGTACAAGAATATGTATATGTTCAAGAAGGATGGTTGAAAGATTACACTAAACCTGATGCCACCAAGTGAAGTTAATAAACTACAAATAAAACTTGCTTGCAGATCAAAGAAGGCTCTGATGATGAGTAGAGCTGAACTCCGAGAGGCCATTGAGGTTGATGAGCCATTCCTTATGTTGGTCAGGTGCTTGTTAGAGATGAAGGAGAGAGGTGAACTACCCAAGGAAGTGAGAGCACTGCTAGATGAATATGCCAATCTGTTCCTAGAAGAGTTACCCGAGGGGTTGCCCCCACTCCGAGGCATAGAACACTGCATTGACTCAATACTCAATGTCACCTTGTCGAATAAGCTAGCTCATCAGATGAGTCTTGAATAGGCTTTTGAGCTCCAACATCAAGTCAATGAGTTACTGAAGAGAGGGTATGTTAGGAAAAGTCTCAACCCTTATGCTGTGCCGACACTTCTAGTATCGAAAAAGGATGGAACCTGGCGAATGTGTATAGATAGCAAGGTTGTGAATAAGATTATGATCAAATATAGGTATCCTATTTTGAGATTAGAAGACATGCTGGATGAATTGAGTGGAGCCAAGATCTTCAACAAGATCAACCTCAAGTCTAACTACCATCAAATTCGCATGAGGATCGAAGTTGAGTGGAAAGCAACATTCAAAACTTGGCATGGACTTTATGAGTGAATGATCATGCCCTTTGGCTTGTCGAATGCCTTGAGTACTTTCATGAGACTGACAAACCATATGCTAAGACATATAATAGGGAAATGTGTCGTAGTGTACTTTAACGGCATCCTAGTCAATAGTACCGACATGCAAAATCACTATGAACATCTCTAAGCTGTACTAAATGTCCTTCGTACCAAGAGATTATTCGACAACCTTAAGAAATGTTGCTTATGCCAGGAAGAAGTGGTATTCTTAGGTTATGTGGTAAGTGGAGGAGGCTTGCGAGTGGACGATAAGAAGATCTAAGCAATCGTCGAGTGGCCAACTCCTATTACTTGTACCGAAGTGAGAAGTTTCCATAAATTGGCTTCCTTCTATAGAAGATTCATCAGGAATTTTAACACCTTCACCATACCCTTTATTGAGCTGACAAAGAAGAATATCAACTTTCAATAGGGAGAAAAGGAAGAAAGGAGTTTTGCCAAGGTGAAGGAAAGATTGATCTCTGCCCTTGTGATAGTTCTACCTAACTTTGAGAAAATATTTGAGCTGGAGTGTGATGCGTTAGGCATTGGGATAGGTGTTGTCCTAATGCAGGAAGGCCGACCAATTGCTTACCATAGTGAAACGCTCAAGGGACCTCAACTAAACTACTCTGTATATGACAAAGAGCTCTTAGCACTGATCTGACAACTACAAGTATGGTAGCATTACCTACTGTCAAGAGAATTTGTCGTCCACACTAACTATAAGTCTTTGAGGTATCTCCGAAGTCAAATGAAATTGTCGAAGTGGCAGGCGAGATGGGTTGAATTCCTTGAAGGGTTCACATTTGTAATAAAATACAAATAAGGGAAGAGAAACATAGTTGCAGATACTCTTTCGAGGAGGCATACACTCCTGACTGAACTGTAGATTAGATTGTTTAAGTTTACCAGCATTAAGGAGCAGTACTTTGGGGATCTACACTTCGAACCCATATTTGCGTGATGTGTAGATGGAAGGACAGTGGACAAGTACCATGTAGAGGGTAGGTACTTGTTCCAAGGGGGAAAATTGTACCTGCCAACTTGCTCTCTACGAGAATTACTTATTAGGGAAGCCCACAGTAAAAGACTCTTTAGGCATTTTACGGAGAGAAGGACTTATGAATTGTTGAATGGCCATTTCTTTTAGCTAAGAATGAGACAAAACATGCACTGTGTTGTAGAAGGCTATGCCATATGCAAAAGGGTTAAGTGCTAAGTCGAGTAAGGGAAAGCAATGCTTTTATCGGTTCTAACAAAACCATGGATCGAATTGAGTATGGACTTTGTTCTCGGACTGCTACGAACTACCTGAGGTAGGGATTCTATAGTAGTCATCGTAGATAGGTTTAGCAATATGGTACACTTTGTGCCTTACTCCAAAACTAACAATGCTTCGGCTATTGCTTCTCTTTTCTTGTAGGAAATTCTTAGGCTACATGGCGTACTGAGAAGTATAGTATCAAATAGAGACCTAAAGTTCTTAAGCCATTTTTGGAGAACTCTATGATGACAGATGGGGACCAAACTATTACTTAGTACTTTCTATCACCCTCAAACGGACAGTCAAACAGAGGTAGTCAATCACACTTTGGGATCACCGCTCTAAGCTATAGTAGGCAAGAACTTAGCTAATTGGGACGTCTGCTTACTAATGGTCAATTCGCTTACAACCAGACAATACATAACACCACCAAGCAAACCCCCTTTGAGGTTGTCTATGGTTTCAATCTCAAGTTACCCCTCAATCACACCCCTATACCTAAATTCGAATGAAAAGACCCTAACGCAAGAGCCTGAACATAGTCCCTTCAGCACATCTACAAAAAAGTCACTGGTATATCAACTAAATTGCTAGAAGACTACTAGAGAAGGCCAAGCGTAGGACGGCTAAATAATTCTAGCCAAGAGACTTGGTGTGGCTGTACCTCAGTAAGGAAAAATTCTTGAGCAAGAGAAGAAACAAGCTATCTGAAAGAGTTGAAGGACCCTTTAGGATCCTTTAGAAGATTAATGACAACACATATAGGTTGGAGTTACCCGAAGATTATGAGGTATCTAATACCTTCAACATTGCTAACCTCAGTCCATATCATCTTAACGAAGAGCTAATTGAAGACTGTTAGGATTTGATCCCAAATCCAAATCAACCTGGAGGGAATGATGGGAATCAAGCTACTAGACTATTGACCCGCAGCCAAGCTAAAGGACTAGAGAGACTGGTAAGGCAAATCCTCTTGCTCCGGCCAATTCCTACCAAGGCCGAGTATCTCCTTGCCGACTAACTTTATATGTCAAGCTATTGTAGATACTTATCCCTAACTAGCTTATAATGACTGCAATGTTATCCCACTTTGTATAAGTTGCTTCAAAACAAAGAAATGTCAAAGCAATCAGCTTAAATTAGAATGTTAAAGGATTAGAAATTCTAAAAGTTCCAAGTTCTGATTTGTTACATGAAATTAAATTTCTTGTGGAATTCATAGGATGAATTGTAGTAACAGTAGCCAAGAGACAATTGAGAAGCCTCATCAAACAAGATCAACCTAATATGAGTCCATGCTAAGCACTGTAGTGCAATGCCAATTAAGCTTTAAGACAGCGAATGCTAATCTATAGGGACATGAATTTGAAGTTAATAGCAAATTTTGACTTGACCAAGCTATTCCACATAGCAACTGCGTACACGAGACTAAAAAAAGTTAAGTGTCAAGCCACCAACATTAGTCAGATCATTGCAATGTATCAGCTCAGCAATCAGTTTTTTGTTACATTAGATCACTACGTAGCTCAGCCTCGTATTGAATTAGTCTATATTCCGTGACGTGTCGAGCAATTTTTATTAGCTTTCGAGTGGTCGAGAGGCCAAGTGCTTTAGAGCAACCAAATTCCCAAGCACTAAGTCATGTCGAATAGACGAAAAGCCAAGCATGTCTAAATCGAATGTTGCCAAGAAACTTACTGATTCATTGATGTTGAGCTATATCTATCGGCCAATAACGGGCTACGGCGAGGTTAGCTACTCCAAACAGTCCCCTGAAGGTTGGTGACTACAAGTCAAGCAAATCTAAGGCATAAATGCCAAGTTATATTTCTAGGCTATGCATCATGGTAATGCTAAATAATTTCTAATCCCATATCAAGATATATTTCTAGTCTAAGCTATCATGCTAACAACAGACCTTGTCGAGTTTACTCGAGCTACATGAACGCTTGATCCTTTGATGATTAACAAATTGCCCAAACTTGATCTCAGTTGAAATGGATAAGCACAATTTCTTAACGCAATATGGTACTCCATAAATCTAACCTACATTCTTCCCTCATTGAGCATTAAGAGTTAAACTCATTCCTCTTAGTGTCTTTGCTGATCTTTAAATCCTAAGTAGTAGAGCTTACAAGCTGAGTGACAAGACTCCCATGACCGATTTCCGAGTGACAAAGATTCATCTTTTTAGAATTTGCTAAGTGGCCGTAAGCTATTGCCAAGCGGCATTATGGCTGAAAAACTTTGTTGTCAAGTGGCTCGCAAAGTGGCTGAGAAGCCGAGTAGTAAAGCTCCCATGAATGATTGCCAAGTGATAGAGATTCACCTTTATAGAATCCGCTAAGTGGCCGTAAGCTATTGCTAAATGGCATTATGGCTGAGAAACTTTGTTGTCGAGCAGCTCGCAAAGTGGCCAAGAAGCTAAGTAGTAGACTATTAAAAGTGCTGAGCTTCTCACTGTGAGACATTCATTCAAGTTTGTTGCTATGCTATGGCAAAGTGACACTCAATCAGCTAAATTCTTAATGAAATTCTGACTAGAAATGCTCTAATATAGTTTATGCTTTTAAGTCAAGCCACACTTACCAAACGTAAAGCTCTTTATGGCCAAGTTTTCATAAACTTTCTAAGTGTAACTTGAGTTTCTAAGAATTTTCTCGATGCATTAAGTTCCACAAAAGCCGACTTCGTAAGTAAGTGTTGAGTTCACTTCTATTCAAATCATGTAGCCTCAAATCAAGCTTCAATAGCCTCTCTTGAAGATAACTCAACACCGAGAATTCATTTTTCAAATTCCAAATCAAGCCATTGTAATTGAGAACAGCAAGGTTCAATTTTTGAACTTCAATAGTAAGAGACAAATGCCAACTCGATCTAAGTTCATTCCATGATTCAATCAAGTTAGTACATGATGCATAAGCAGTGGCACACTTGAATCCGTGCTCAAAGAGTAATTTAAGTGCTAAGTAACTCCTAGTATGCATGCCGACTGTAGCTGAGAAGCCGTGTTTTTCGAGTCACTCGAAGTTATCGAACTATGAGTTACAGAGTAGTTCATTGCCTCCATGAATTGGAACACTGTAACAAATGAGGTTACCAACTGAGATTGTCTCCAAGCCAACTCTACGTAGAAGTACCTCAATTCACTTAGCCAATATGGGACATATCCATTCACATATTGGTTTTCACCAATGAAAGATGAGTAAAAATTCTCTATCATTTCCTTTAACTCATTCAATTATTTATTTTAAGCTATGTGCTTTACGCAGTTGTTCATGGCGATCAATTGTTGCTATTCATACTAGACTCCTGAGCAATGTATTATCTATCCACATGACACTCTAACATGAATATAAAGACAAATTGGGGCCAATCAAATGCTCTCTATTTTAAGCCTAAGCAGATGTAATCTGCTAACGGGAAACTCCTTGACAACTCTAAGTTCCACACTTAATGGACAATGACTTATTATAAATTTAATTACCCTATCTAATTGATAGATAGTGAGCTTTTTGAAAACCCCAAGCCATTTAGCTATGATAGGTAAAGTATTTTAAGTCCTACGACTGGTATGGACAGCGGGTAAGTAAGCCAAAGTCCTATGCCTTAATGGACTAAAGCCTAACTAGCCTATCTTACGGCTCTACTTAGCATAGATTCTGCTCGATTTAGATGATCTACATGCTTCCTTCGCCTCTTCAAGCACTCTAGCCTCTTCAGGCACATTGGCTTCTATAGGCCTTCGCCTCTCCAGGCACTCTGGCCCCTTTGGACCTTTGTCTCTTCAGGCACATTGGACTTTTTAGGCCATCGCCTCTTTAGGCACTTGAGTCTCATCAAGCCATCACCTTTTCAGGCATATCGGTCTCTTTAAGTACTTTAGCATCTTTAGGCCTTCATCTCTTTAGGCGTATTGACCTTGTTAAGCTTTCACCTTATCGGCCACTCTAGTCTCTTTAAGCGCTTTTACCTCTTCAGGCACATCAGCCTCATTAGGCCCTCGCCACTTCGAGCACTCCGGTTACTTTCACCTTTCACCTCTTTTGGCCTTTGCTTTTTCAAGCACTCTAGCATCTTTAGGTTGAGGTTACGAATCTTTCCATGAATTCCATCAAATCAACCTCCTTAAATACTCTCTTTTCTGACTTTGTCATCAAAGAGAGTTGGGGGCAAGTGTTGATAGGTATTTTTAGATAATTATTATGTAGGCTTATATTAGTAGGCCCAATATCTAAGCCTAATCTAATGACTTAGTCTAAGGACAATCTTCATTGACTCACTATAAATACCAAGCAAGACCCCCAGGTAAGGGGACCCTCCTTTCCATTCTCTCACTCCCATAATGATTGAACTATTTTACTCTCATGACAAGAGGGTTGACTTAGGTATTGGAGTGGTCGTGTCGAAGTACCCTTTGGTGCCCTCCATAGCGGTGTTTTTGTCTTGCAGTTGTTTGCACACCGAAACAAGAATCAACCATCAACAAGTCATTTTGGGGCTGATCAACCAATATCATCAATCCAAACAAAATAATATACAGATGACAATACAACATGGAGCTCAGCTTCCACAATAGTAAATCAATATTCATGCACATACACCGTACGTGCATGAACAACTAAGTATTACTACAATCAAAGTCATACTAAAGTCTCCAAGTATTTTGAAATAATACTTCAAATGCTATAAGGTATTTGTCAGGACCTTAAAGGAGACCTAGTAGGATTGCTTGAAAATTTCCATGTCACATGTGCACCTATGATATGGAAACCGCCTTGTAAGTCAAAGATTGCAAAACTCTAAATGATAAATCACTAAGATTATTGATTTTTAAGTAATTAATTTATTATAACATATAAATATAAATAACTATAGATGTTCAATATCTTACATTTCCTCAAAATCGCAAAGAATTGGTATTCCCTACCAAATGATAAAAATAAGTAATATAGACTAAAAAGTTTAAACTTAATAAGGTTGAAAATCTAAGTACATAAGTGATATTTACATCTAAAGTTTCACATGAACTAAACAACTTCTCTCTAATTCCAACCTCTAAAATTTCTCAATGCTTGCACTTAACGCTCAGCTCTTAACCCATGTTCGATTATTTATCATCCTGCAAAAGAAAAACTATTAGGGAGTAAGCTACAAGAGCTTAGTGAGCTATCTCTCATACTATACTGGCAAACAAGTTATCAAACAAGTTGTTACAACCCTATGAATGCATGCATACACAATATGCTAAACAATATATGCAGTTGATCAGTACTGCATATAATATCAGATTTTAAGGCCCTTTGAGATAAGGGTTGGAGATACATCAGAACCAATCACAATTGGGCTGTAGTACCTAGGTTTTTAACCATAACTTTGAATTCCATATTTGACAAAATACATTTTCATTTCTGAAAATCCAGTAGTACACAAAATCTCAAGCCTAATGGTGAGGCGGCTCCCGCAATCCACACTCATACCTTACAACGGAGATCTCTAAACTTAACCCTCAGCCATATAGTTGGTGTCTCCATCACCTAGTAAGCCTGTAGGTTCGAGCAAGGTCATGTTGTATGAGTGCACTATACATAAACACTTTAATATATATAAACAACCCCTGCATGGCCTCTCTTTACCTCTACATGAAGTGATGATCGAAATAAGTAATGCAATGCATGGATAATGCATGACCCTTTTAATTTAAGATATGCCAAATATAATTAAGTCAAATTATGAGGCGATCAATCAATATTAGCAAACCATCTAAATCATGTAACAATAAAAAATTAATTATCGTATTTAACAATATTTCTCTCAGTAATCAATCAATATCAAGTACATGCATATCCTAAAATCCCATGCATTAAGTCATTAATATTCAATTTAAGTGCATTAACTACAAGTACAAATAAGTATAGAGTCATCGGGAGTACTTACTTGATTATGACTACTCACTCTAGTCATAATAATCGATCGGAAGATCCTCGCGCTCACCGGAATTACCTGATCATTACAAGATAACAAGGATAATAAGTAATTAAATTAACTAACAATTTTAAATATCTATCTACCTAATTCTATTTAGATTACTATAAGTTTTTATTTGATTAAACCTAATTGCTAATCGTATGTAACTTTTTCATTCTATTTCTGATATTTACAAACTTATAGTCGTTTTTCATCGTTTTCCATCGTATTCGGATGTACATTCACATGGTGATGTTGATTTTGGACGTTAAAACCGGTGTTTTACGATATAGACTAAATTTATTGAAATGTTAACTATTGAAGCTTAAATATTCTTATTGACTAGTTTTATGTTCTATTTTAGTAGTTAATAATTTTATTAGCCATTAATTCTTACACTTAGATGATCTTATGATTTATTATTTTAGATGCTTATGTCATCACTTATGTCATCATTTGCTTATGTCATTAATTAATTATGTTATGCTTAGGTCATCATTTGCTTATGTCATGACTTATGTCACCATTTGCTTACATCATCCATTACATATGTATACTTATCCTTATGTATTTATATACTTTACACATACATTATATTTATATACTTATACTTCTAACATACTAGTATGTATACTTGTGTACTCATATGTATACTTGTACATATACCCATATATACATATGGTGATATACATATTTTTATACATATTTTCGTATGCCTAGTAGACCCTCTTAAGAAAGCTTCACAAATTTCATATTTTTGCACTTTAAAGGTGTATTTAGGAAGGTATATGTATGTATAGTTAGTATACTCTTCGTTTTGGTTATGTACATAATGGATATTCATGTATAAGAGTACCCATACATATATTCATTAAGTATATTCTTATGTTTACATGCTCAAGCATATGTACATGTGTTCTTCTTCCATTCACTAAGGATTTCCTATACTTCTAAGCATAAATATAAGGATTCCCATCTTCAACAACACAAAAGCATATATTATACCAAATTTCTACACTAACCTAACCTATACATCTAACTACTAAATAAGATAAGAAATTACATAATAACATACCTTTCTCTTACTTGTAATATGAAAAGGAAAGCTAGTATATATGTGTTATTAATTTGTGTTGGTAAGTAAAGTTGTGAAAGTGAAATTGGAAAAGTTGAAGAGGATAAAGAAAAAGGGGAGCTCACAGTTTTGGAAGTGGAGGAAAAGAGTGTTTTGTGTCTTCAATTATGTCTTTATAAAAGAAATAAGTGGGGTCTAGATGAGTCCATGAAGTGGACGGCAAGCATAAGGGAAAGGAAGAAAATTGACATGTGTTAATTGAATGAAAAATTAAGAAAATGGAAGAAAACTCTAGATGAAAATTGACACTTTGTTGACTTTTCAATATGTTAACTTAGTCAACCTTTGACTTGGTCAAATGTTGACTTAGTCAACTTTTTTAAATTACATGTAATCTAAGTGTATGTAATGAAGTAATTAGGGAAAATTAGGAAGAAAATTAAGGAAATAAAAGGAAATATAGGATTTATTAAAATGATTAGTAAGAATAGATAATGAGATCTTCCTTTAGGTGTTTATATCCTATATACATCATTTGGTAGGTCACTTAATATAATTATCATGAAAAGTATCATTTAGGGTACTACCTACTATATGTAATATTAACATCAACTAAACTCTTAACTCTATATAATACTAACCTAGTTATATACTTAGAAGATGGATGTAATCTATAATGCAATATCTTAGTTTCTAGTGGATTACTTTAGTATTATATTTATTTATGAATGATTGAAAGTTATCTTTGATCTTTTACTAATGATTTGATAAGATACTAAGGATATATTGTCAATTAGGGTTTTAGTAAAGTATAGTGAATTAATACTTTTATATCTTTAAAGTTATTGTTTTAGGGTTTTATTACTTCCGAGTACAATCTTTAGGGTTTATATATAAAAGTTTTTTACGCAATTAAATCTACGATTGTTATCTTAGGGTTTTGATGAGGCTCGAGGTCAACTTTTGCAGTTACATATACTTAAGGTTTTAAGGTCTTCGTATGCGATTAAAGGTTCAATTGATAATTTAAAGTTTTTCATATTTGCTTTAGGTTTTGAATTGAGATTTTAATCGATTTTAAATCTTACTGGCTCTATTAACTTCAAGAAATTCATCTATAGTTTAGAGGTTTGATTCTATACTTAGAAGGCTAGATTTGTGAGGTTTACAGTATTTATCCCACTTACCTAGATTACTCATTGCTCAGCTAGATGCAATTGTAGAGCATTCACTCATTGAAAGTCCATATATTATAAACAACACTTTTAGTATAAGATATGAAATTCCAATATTTTACTTATTGTTCCCAAAATTAAGTCCATTAGCCTTAATTAGGAAGTTCTTATACTTAAGTGTTTAGGTTTTAGGATCATTTTTTGTCAACTCTTATATAAGTTATCCTCTAAGGCATCCTTTGAATCACCCTCTAAAATATCTTGTAAGTCCAATTAATATCTTTAAAGATATCCTTTGAGTTATGCTTCAAGTCTATTTTAGTTGTAACTCATATATGCAAATCATTTTGCTTAATTATTGAGTGGGTTTTAGTATGATATTTACTTAATGAATGATCGCTAGCAAGCAAGTGCACCTAGTTAAGTTATAGTATAGTTAAAAAGAACATGAGTCTAAGTGTCAATCCCCTAGGGAACCAGTGTGTGAGAACTTAATTACTAATAGTTTCCTAAAATATCCAATTACCTAACTTTACAATATAAAATAAAATGTGATTAAATAGGAAAGATGAATAAGGATTGATAACATAAGTAAAATAAAATAACAAGAATAAGTAAAGCAATAAAACTAATTAACTAAATTAATTAAAATAAACAAGTAACATGAATTAATTAAACTAAGAATGACATAATCCTTAATGAATCATTATTATTTACTTTTTAATTCTATGTAACCTTTCAATCTCAATTATCCTTTAGACCATGAAGACTCCTAAGACTATTCCTACAAAAACTAGATTCTAAATTAGCTGGACTCATGTCTTCAGCTAATTCCTAACCTTAAGACATACTCTATCTGCATTGCTATTGAATAAAGCATCTCAAGATCACATGAAATACATCGATTCCACTATTAGGTTTCCCTAACCTAGAGAAATCCAATTCCTAATCTCTTAGCGCATTGAAACTCTTCTAATTATGCTTATCTATTTATTGCAACCCTCGCAACTCTATAATAAACTATAGCATCTAATTATTAACCACCGTAAATACTAAAGGAAGACAATATATTCAGCATAATTAAATCATCAAAGAATAAAATCAGAGAAAGAAAGAATAATTGTTGCAAGAAGGAACTAGATTTCAATAATGATTCTGTAAACCCCGACAAAATTTTAGTATAAGTCTCGAAATCGCTAGGATAAATCTAAAGATATATTTGAGATAGGCTAAAAATGCTATGAGAGATTAAAGAGATATTATCATAATTAAATTAGTATACCCATAAATCTTAACAAGACACCATCATATTCTTTTATAAACATCCTTAAAATTTACAAAACAAGGATAAGAATGATATGGTCAACTTAATTCTTCTCAAAGTTAAAAATTGTAACAAAGACTTACTTAAAATATAAAAAAACAAGTTATTTAATCTTTATAAGAAAAGATAAGTGTGAAAGTGACTTTAATTACACGAAGAACTTAAGATAAGCAAGATGACACCATCCATGAGATCAAATCAGGTTAGGAACTAACCAAATCCCTAACTAAATGTTTAAGACTAATAACTTGTATATCTTTCTCAAGAAAAGGAGAAGAAAAACCTAAGGAAAACCCTAGATTTTGTTAACCATGGTTTCCATAAACCATTTTCAATCTAGAAGGACTACGGAAGAAATCCTCCTTAAAGACAATTATGAGGTTCTAGAAATTAAAAGAAGAAAAATGCCACAAGTAATTTGACTAAGGATGGGATGATATCATAGATGATGTCATCATTAGTCCAATTTAGTCTTCTTAAGTAACCTTTTGTCAAAGAAGGTCTACATTGAAAGAGATGTTTTTCTAGAAACTTAGGAACTAATTCTAACAAGCAACCTTAATTCTAAGACAATGATATTTAGTAAAAAGATGGTCCAACAAATTACTTAAGCTTATGAACTTCCATGGATGATTGGATAAAGTCAAAGTTGGAAAACCAAAATTAACCCAAGAGTGCTAATTAATTTAAAAGACTTGAGGAAAACTAACAAGCTAACTAAATGGATTCCTATAACCAATACAAGAAACAAACCAATTGAGACCCTAATAAGATTACATGTGGTGCCCACCTCAATTTGTGCATCAACACATGTAGAAAAAGACTAAACATAAGATAAGAATGAAGAAGTAAAGTTGAATAAGCAACCTAAGATGAGGCAAGCCATGGGATCAATTATCCATTTCAACAAGAAACATGTGAAAAAACATTTCCTAAGTCCACTACATCTAGAAGCATAGGTCAATCTTTGAATTTCCACATCACAAGCAACCAAATTCTAAAAGCAATGATGTCATGGACGATGAATTTGCCACATTATATCATGTTTACATCATATACTTCTTGAACTCCTAAGAAGACAAGTGAAACAAGCTAAGTGATGTCATGAATGATGAAATTGTTCATTACACAAACACATGGAAAAAAAATGTTGCATGTTCTTCTATCAAATGGTGACAACTATAGGATAAGATCACCGAATATTCAAAACAACAAGTCAAAATGAAAAGGACTCTTAAAGTCCACTTAATCCTCATGAAGCTTATTAAGTAAGCTAACCTTTTTCTATAAATAGCCCAACTTCGGACCACATATGTGTCCATCCAACCAACATCATATTTGCCTTTCATTTTCAAGAAAAACTTATATCTTCATCCACCTATCATTCTCAAGCCAACCACTAAAGCTCCACCACCATTTCTCTAACAATTTACAAACATTCATACCTTAAAGATTAGTTTCAACATCTTTATCAACTACTAAGATCAAACCTCAGAAAGGAAAAGGATCATTTCTAACTCTTTTCTAGAAAACACTTCTAAGAAATCAAGAAAAATTTTCTATATTCAAATAAAAATTTTATGTTCTACCAAAAGACAAGATCTTCTACTAAAGTTAAGCTTAAAGCTTTGTTTTGATATCAAACTTTTTCAAGCCAACAAGTTCTTTTCAAAAACAATTTATATTTAAAAGTCTTTTAGATAAAAAGATACTTCCATTTTATGATAGGTCCTTATCATGGTTTTCAAGAATGTTCAAGGAAAAGAAGGTTTTTCCTCAAACTCTTTATTTATCTTAAACAAGTTTCCTTAAATTGAGATGTATCTTGAAAAAGGAGCTCCATGAACTTTTAATTTCATTTTAAAGGAAGTCTTTCTAAACCCTTTCCATATTTAAAGAAGCTACCTAAACATCTTACTCAAATGAAGTTCAAGAAAGAAACCAAAAGAATTCCTTAAAATAAAAGACTAAAATAATGAAAACTAAAGCAAATGGACATAGTTGTGCCTTAAAAATAACTTGCTATCACGTTTGAATAAATTTCCCTTGACTTAGACCTTATCAACATATGGACATATTATCACAATATTGTAACGATTTGGACCTTATGCAAGGATTGAAAAACTATGGAGCAAGAACCAAAAACATTCATGGATAAATGAACTACTCAAACTTTGAAAAAGGACCATTCGGACATGATATGAAAAAAGATACATTAAGCATGATCAATCTAAGAAATAGAAGACTTATAAAAGAAAAAGCTCAGAACAAAACTTAAGCTAGAAAATTTAGTAATCTAATATGTTTCTCAACTATCTTTATCTTTTTAAGTACTTTTGATTTGGAACTCCCAGAAGACTATTACGATGAATAGGAAGATGACCAGGTGAGTATCTACGATGAGTATTACTTGCTTGTGGTTGTAGTTAGTAGCACTCCAAATACATATACCAAATGGTTTACATTTGGGTTATGGGAAAAATGCTTGTGTTTGATTGTGTGAAGTTCTTGTGAAAATATTTTAAGTTATTCCACATAATATAGTTCATGATTATGATGTAATGTGTTCTTATGCGAGTGTCTGATATTTGGTTGATCGCTCATAAAATAGTCTTAAGCATATCATAACTTTAATATAAAATGGTTATACATAGCATACTGCATAAACCTACTTTCTGCCACCACTATCACATAAAGAATTGAAAGGTAAGAACCTTCCCCATCTTTTATAAATTAAGTGACTTTGAGGATGGTCGTGTATTGGATGGGGTTGTATCCATTCTTTTGTTTTGGGTTCACATACATCTAAAGGTCGATCAGGGATCTAGTTAGTCCTTAATCATTTAGGTGGTTAGGGGAAGGCATTTTTTTTTTTCATATTTTCGTTTGGGCCTTCTTGGGATCAATCAAGAGATCCTTCTCTTGTGATTTAATTGCAGGGCCTTTGTGAACATTTCATTTGATTCCTTTAATTAACTAAAAGATCCATCTTCTTGGAGATTATGAGGATTATATGTTGAACATTTGTTAGTTCTCCTAGATAAGCGAGAAATTAGTTCTCTTATGAGGTCAAGGAGAATATACCCATTTGGTTCTCTTAGGACCGATCAAAGGGCTTTATCTCTTGATCATTATATTGACATGGGTATTGGTTAAGCCAATAATTGAGATTTCGCGACTATTTTAAGGTGGCTAAAGATGTTGTGCACTCTTATGCTAAAATTGGATGCCTGAACACTAGTAGAATTAAGAATCCTCAACCCAAGGTCAAGGAGGGGGGGTTTGGGGGTAGTGGGGTTAAAAATAAACCCTAGAGTATATGCTAGTTATCAAAAGGCAGCATGTATTGTTACATATGTTTTGAAAACTAACTTGATTTGCTTGAAAGGTAATATGAGTAGATATCCTATTAAGCTAGATGTAGCTTACACCCTAACAGTTCTTTTTTACAGGTTATTTGAAAGCAAGCAATGAGCTAAGACCAGAGTAAAGAGCGTTTCCCCAAGTTAGTTTTAAAGGACAAGTTTATAATAGTATTAGTAGAGCTCATGTTAGATTGTAAGATAAAATTTTCAACACTTTTATACTCTCTTAAATCAAAGTTCCTATCTTCCTTAAACATAGTTTTAATCTTATGAATTTCAACAAAATTTGACTATCTAATCTTATTATTTGGTAGGGCATTTCGACTCTTGCAGTTTTGGTGAACTATGGAACGTCGATCTCCATAGTAATTTCCACATAAATGAACTATATGTATTATAATAGGTGAATATTTAATTATAATCTTGTAAACTCTGACCGGCGAGACGATCTTCATATTATAGGTGCATACATAATATAATGATTTAAAATAATCCTACTAGACCCCCCTAAGAGTCATGACAAATTCACTAAGAATAAATTAAAAGAGTAACAGCATAATAGAAAGAAAAATAAATTGAAAGACCCCAACAATATTCTAGATTATAACCTTACCAAAGAGGACTCTCTTTGAAAACTCTAGCCTAAAGATCTATTTATAGAGTTGTAAAGCTAGGTTTACAAAAAGAAACTTGATAAGATAAAAGATACACTAAATATTGTATGTTTAGAAATAGAATATTTGCTTCAAAAATAAAAGATTAACTTGTTAGAGGATAACCACGCCTTAGGTACACAGCCATAATGGCTAGTCGTGTACTTATTGTTCACGTGAAATCTCAAAATTTGAAGAAATTAACTTGATGAGAGGAACACATGAGGACACCACTACCGTAGACCCTAGCCATGGCCTTTCCTAGACTTCTTTTCTAACACAACTCTTGTTTGAACTTCCTTCATTTTATTCCAGAATCAATTCTTTTACTTAAAATTACTCTAAAAAGGCCTAAAAATCTTGAAAACTTCATATAATGCTCCAAAAGTCCTTGAAAATGAAATTTAAAAGAATTAAACTCAAAATAACACAAAATTAACTTAATTAAGGCCTAAAATAGCACAAAAGAACCATTAAAAAATATATGTTATTTTTGCATCAACAACGAACCATTTGAAATGTCCTTTGAGCCTACTTAAATCCTTCATATTCCACTAAATTTCCACAACTTTACCTCATTTCCAATAAAAAAAAAATAGTCATCAAAGTTATACTCCAACCTCTTTACATCCATTCTCTATGAAAAACTACTGTGCCTCCTTTTTAAACGAGATAATAAAATTAAGTACTATTTATAAAAAAAAATTAATTATCAATAAAATAGAGTTACATACTAAAGAATTTGACTATAAAACTCTCATATTCTTGAAATTAATCACTTCCATTTATCAAATTCATCCTATTATCACCATTACTAATTAAATTACATCACAAATCATCTCAAGTCAAAATCTAAGTAAATCCCTTGAAGAAAAGTCAGTAAATTGCTATATATTTCAATTTTTAACCATACTTCATGAGCTAAAAAATTAACAAAATAATAGAAGATAATTTTATTGAAACTCTTTACACAGCATTATTCTAGATATCATAGATAAGTTATAGAAAAATTTTGAGTTTAAAATGACATCATTTAGGTTTTTCAAAATATTATCAAAATTCGTTATCTTTGAGCAATTTCTTAAAAGCAACCTATATAGATACTTAATTTCAATAAAATAACATTTTTCCATGAAACTAAATACAAAATAACCTAGAAATTTTTTTTTTTAGAATTTTTCAACTTAATTTAGTATTTTTAGTAATTTAATGAAAATCTTAGTGGTTTGGAGCACTTATTGGCTAACAAACTTCCGATTGTCAATGTTAAAGGGAATATTAGTAGCTTGATGCGTTGGTTTCCTTGTTAGATGGTGGTGGTGGTTTGCTTCCAAAAGCATCTTGAACCCTCAAACTCTAAATTGCTCATATTTGCACTAGTTTTTGTAATTTTTCCTACATTTTCTATTTAAGCTTTCTTTCTCTCTCTCCAATTTTCCTAAGCTCTAAACTCTCCAAAATAAATTATAGAAGTATTAGTTTGCTTATATAGATGTGCTAGGGTTATTTGGGAATTTTCTACTTTCTAGATGTCCGTTTTTCCACTTATAATGTGAATTATGTGTTCCTAGTCCTTAAATTTCATGCCAACACACTTGGTTCTATAATCTTCTAGCTTGCCACATCCATTTCCTAAAGACATTTGTTGCCATATTAGGTTAGGGAACTTATTTACTATTTTTCCTAATTTTAGTTAAGATATATTATATATATGTGTATATATTTAAGGTTTTTAGTTAATTATAGGTAAATATTTATGCATAGTAGTTATACTTGATGTATGTACATGTGGCCTAAATATATTTTATTGCATTTATTAATTATCTTATGCAAATTATTTATCACTAAGAATATGTTAACTATCGGGACTTAAACCACGCATTATCATTAGATAGGGGATAATATATTTAAAGTTATTTTTTGCGATATTATAATTTTGTTATTATATTTTAAAAATCCACTTTCATGGGACACTTTAACCAATTTTTCTAGTCCAATTACAAAAATCCAAAGCTTAAACAAACAACATCACAAACACCTTAAATTTACTTATTAAACTCAAATTGTCATATTATGATGCTTGCATTTTTGCTCAAATGAATAACTCCCCTAAATTTAAGAGTTAAATATTAATTGCTAATTTTTTGGGGTCTCACATTTCATCCCCCTTATAAATAGTTTTGTTCTCGAAATTATCATGTCCTTAGTATCCATATAAAGTGTGTTTCTATGTAAGTCAATTCAGTTACATAGAATAAGTCACATTAATGCCTAGTAAGGATCAAACCATGACCTCTAAATATGTGCTTGTGCAACTTGCTACTAAGCCTTTTACTCTTTATTCAGCTTATTAATGCATTTAAATTGCATTTGAAGTAATTAGATGGCCTAAACTAATTTTTAAATACAAATTCAGTTTGTGTTTAATTTGAACCAAAATTAGGCAGTTCTTTGAAAATTGAACATGCAGTAATATTCATGAGTTAATGTAGTTTATATGTGATAAAAATAATTTTCAAGATGAGTCTAATCTAATAGTTTACCAAGCTCTGATTTATACTTATCTAGTTAATTCAATATTGATTTTCTCGTAAATCAACCAATTTAATTCCAATCGAGGCAAGGTTTAAAGTTGCAACTAATTTAAATTAGCCTCATTTTTAAGATAAAAAGATAATTAACCTTGACTACGGTTTGGATATTAAATCTTCATAAAATACTTAATATTCTTGAATAAGACTCAAAACTATTAAATTACATATATGCACTTTAACCATATTAACTGACCATAGCAATGAGACCTAATGATTATCAAAAATAACTCGATACCTTTTTTTTTTTTTCTTAAAATCCAATTTTTCTTAATCTTTTGGTTTTTTTGAATTTTTCTATTTTTTATATTTTTATAATTTTTATTTTTGTAATACTTACCAATGTCTTACTATATAAACCCCACTCTTTTCTCAACTTCTAATCTTTTTTGCAGAAATTGTTGCATAGATTATATAAATACAAATAAATTCATACTTAATAATGAACTAATTTCTACATAAAAATCCAACCTTTCCCAATTTATCTTTCTCCCCAAAAATCAAGCTTACACTCAACAAAATCATTGTACACTTAGAAGATCATTTCAATTTTTATCAATAAATCACTAAAACAATACTAAATCAATTAAATAGATATTCATACCGTGGTTCAACACTCAAATGATCATAAAAATTGAAGATTGAATATCTAAATTAGAAGTTATTTAAAAACCTAACTAAGAAGATCAAATTAGAGATAATAAAATAAGAGAAAACACTAAGTCAATGAGAGAACTTAGAGGATTAAGTCAATGATCAATTGTTGTTTTATGAGTCTTTTCAAATTTGGGCTTTTTGACCTCTTGCTTTATCAAATCTCTTATGTTTCTTCTCAATTCTTCATTCCAAAACCAATTCCTTTAATATCATGTTTTCTTTTTTTTAGTCCCTATTCTTCTAGATCTAAGACTTTTCTATTTTGGTTCTTTTCATTTGTTTTAACCCCTACACAACTCCTTCATTGATGAAAGATTCAAGCTCAAGCCTGTTTTGTTTTTCCAACTATTCATGCATTCACAAGTTTAATTCTATATTTTATGTAAATCCTTTGGACATATTGTTATTGTTACAACTTCATTCTCTTTATTTTTTCCCCTCAAAAAGATGACATTTGTTCAATTCGTCCATTTATAGAGTATAATACTGAAGTCTCTATGCGTCTTTGTCTCACTTTGTTTAGGTTATTTTACTTCAAGTCTCATCTTTTTTTTTTTTTTTTCTTAATCAAGTTTTAGTTTTCCTCTAAGAACATGTCTTTGCTCTTTGCATTTTCTAGATTCATTGTTTAACTATGTTAGGTAGTGCAACTATGGTCTCTTTCCAAGTTTTGTATGAAAATGAGGTCTTTTTTGAAAAATAGTACAAACATAGGCCTCATTTAAAACATATTATGGGAATAAGGTAGGTATGTGCCTTCACTGTTTATAGGAGTTCCCAACTTCGAAACAACATTTAAAAAAAAAAGAATAAAAATATTAAGTTCTTAACATTTACTTATTTTTCTATTTTGATTATTAATATTTTAATTTTTCATTTCAACCTCAATGTTTGTAAAAGTTTACAAATTAGTCCTTTTAACTAATGAAATTAAATATCAATTAAATATTGACACATGATAACATTTTGTTGGTCTACGTAATTTTATTAAATAAATAATATAATAAAATAATAAAAATGACTAAATTATTAAAAAATATAAAAATTCATTTAAAATTGCAAAGTGAAAAAAAAAATTCTACAAATTTAATAAAAATACTATGATAATATAAATAATAATATATATACATATACATATATACATGTATTTACATTAGTATTGATCTCAAATTAAATTAATGAAAATCTTAAAATCATAAAAAAATGGAAAAAAAAAAATCCTACCACCTAAAGGCTAGGAGTAGCTAGATTTCAACCCTAATGGAAGTGGGTCATTCAACCCATGGGGTGGCCACCAAATTAAAAAAAAAAAAGAAATATGAAATAAAAAAAAAACGAAAAAATGATGTAGAAGCCAATCAGGTTGAGTGGCCCAATGGCAACATAATTAGGTTTTGCTTTAAATTTATTTAAAGGGGTAGGGGCAATTGCCCACTACCCTAATGGTCGTGCGGTTAATCTTAGGTGGTAAGTAGCCTAGTTTTCATTGATAGTAGGTCTCGTAACCTACTTTTGAAGTGGGTCACAACTTGCTTACTAAAAGTGATGGCCGAGGTAAGGGGTGGCTAACTTCCACTTGTGGAGGATCACTTGACCCATACCCTTGCTCGACTATCGCTTCCTTTTTTATTATTTTTTAATTTTTTCCTTTCCTAAATTTTTTTATATTATTAAATATTTATTTATTTAGATTTGATAGTTTTTTTAATTATTTTACTTTCTAGATTTTTATTTTTAATTTTCTAATTTTTTAAATAATTTTTTTGTATTTTTTATTGATTTTACTTAAATTATATAGATTATTAATTTATTTGATTAAATTAATTATTCAAGCAAATCAAATTGTTATAAGTGTTAATACTATTGATATCAGATTTCCACTTCTGATACGTGAGTGCTTACAAAACAACAAATGACTACTTAAGGCATCAGAGAGTGCTTCAACACAACTGCTTCGATGTCATGAATTGAGGACGGTCTAGTCGTAGCAAACACCTTATACTATATGAAGAACCCTTGATTAGTTATCTTTTCAATTATGAACTCTTCACACAATATACAAGACTCTACAACCACTAGCTTCCAAAGAACATATAGATCCATAGGATTTCATCACACAAACATATTTATATAAAATTTAAACTACAAAGTTTACAATAAACAGTAATTTAGTACATCTAAGGTTATATTACTAATAAAACAAAAGTACATAAGTAAAAGTCTACATAATCAGTTCTCTCAATACACTGGATAGCTCACTCTTGCCCAGGTCTCCAAGCTAACCTATGGTATCCCCCGACCAGCCTCAATGAATAAGCCATCCTGTAGCAAAAGTCTATGGAGGTGTTAGTCTAAGCTTAGTGAGCAAAACCCTCAGCAATAGCACAAGCAAGTTATAAACACATTATATTCACGCATATGAATGAATGAACAAATAAAATGCCGAACAATACGTATAGTTAACTAATCCATATACGTAACTCAGATTTAACGCCTTCTGAAGTCAGAGTTGGAGTATATATGGCACAAATCAGATCCAGATATTATACTAAAATTTACTTTACTACGAAACTCCATGTTCCTTACTTAAATCAAACAAGTCTTTTACTTTCATAAAAACCAAGTTTTAGTATAATCGTAAGTGAGCCCCCGCAATCCACACTCACCCCTAAATGGAGGCCTCTAGACTTAATCCTTAGCTAAGCGGTTGGCGCCTCCAACGCCTAGTATTCCCATGGGCCAAGGTAAGGTCATTTTATACGAGTGCACCGTACAGAACCGATAAATTTATCACATTAACCCCTAAATGGCCACTCTCTACCTCCATGTGATGTGACGGCTGGAATTATGTCTATGCAATGCATGTTGATGCATGTGCTAGTTTCTTCTTATAAGCTAAGTATTATTAAGTCTAGTTATGATGTGACCATCCAATAGTACACACAATCATTATCTATACTACCATACAACAACAAAGTATTATTTGTACTTAAGGTAAATTCACAACTCAACACATAATAATATACATAAGCATTTCCCGACCTTATACAACAATCAATTAACAATATCATTCAAGTCCATTATCTGCAATCACATACAAGCATGGAATCATAGGGTAAATACTCACTTGGCCATAACGACTCACTCTAGTTGTAGTAATCAATCGAGAGATCTTCGCCCGCGTTGGGATCACCCAATCATTACGATATAATAACGATAGTAAGCAACTAAATTAACTAGTAATTTTAGATATCTATTTACCTAATTCTACTTAGATTACTATCAATTTTTATCCGATTAGACTTTATTACTAATCATATGTAACTTTTTCATTCTACTTCTGATATTTACAAACATATAGTCGTTTTTCATCTTTTTCGGGTGTACATTCATACAGTGATATCTGTTTTGGAAGTTAAAACCTGCATTTTACAATATATACTAAATTTATTAAAATTCTAACTATTGAAGCTTAATTATTCTTATTAGCTAGTTTTATGTTCTATTTTAGTAGTTAGTAGTTTCGTTAGCCATTAATTCTTACACTTAAATGATCTTATGGTTTATTATCTTAGAGGCTTATGTCATCGGTTAGGTCATCGCTTATGTCATCATTTAATTATGTCATCGCTTATATCATCATTTGATTATGTCATGGCTTATGTCATCATTTGATTAGGTCATTGCTTACATCATCATTCATTATATATATATATATATATATTTATCCTTATGTATTCATACACTTTACACATACATTATATATATATGCTTATACTTCTAACATACTAATATGTATATGTATGTACTTATACATATCCTAATACATCTACCCATATACACATACAGTAACATACGTATTTTTATATGTATTTTCGTATACCTAAAGTTCCCTCTCAAGAAAGGTTCACAAATCTTTTTTGGTTATGTATATAATGGATACTTATATACAAGGGTCTTCCTACATGTATTTACCAAGTATACTCTTATATACATATACTTAAGCATATGTACATGTGTTCTTCTTCTAGTTATCTAAAGATTCCTACTCTTCTATACATGGGTATGGAGCTTCCACTTCCAACAACACATATGCACATATTATACCAAATTTCTACACTAACCTAACATATACAACTAACTACTACATAAAATAGAAAATCATATGATAACATACCTCTTTCTCCTTGATTTATGTTAGTAGAAATTGTGAAAGTGAAGTAAGAAAGTGTTTGGAATTATGGGAGGAAGGGGAATCATGATTTGGAAGTGGAGAAAAGGACTTTGTTTTGTATTATTTTATGTTTGAAAAGATGAAGACAAGTGGGGTCTAAGTGAGGAGGGAAGTGAACGGCAAAAAGGAAGGGTGAAATTGGAAAAGAAAAATGAGTAAAAAGATAAAGAGAAAGGAAATAACTCTCTAGATGAAAATGATATTTTGTTGACTTTTCAATATGTTGACTTTAGTCAACATGTGTTAACTTAGTCAACCTTTGACATCAACATTTCAAATTTACATGTAATCTAAGTGTACATAATGAAAGAATTAGGGGAAATTAGGAAGAAAATTAAGGAAATGAGAGGAAACATGGGGTTTAGTGAAATAATTAGTCAGGATAGGTAATGAGATCTTCATTTAAGTATTTATATCCTATATAAATCATTTGATAGGCCACTTAATGTAATTATCATGAAAAGTGTCATTTAGTGTATTAATACTTACTATATGTAATATAAGCATCAACTAAACTCTTAATTCTATATAATACTAACCTATTTATATACTTAGAAGATGAATATGATCTATAATGTAATATCTTAGTTTTTAAGGGATTACCTTAGCATTATATGTATTTATGAATAATTGAAAGTTATCTTTAATTTCCTACCAATGATTTAGTATAATACTAAGGTTATATTATCAATTAGGATTTGAGGTAAATTATGGTGAATTAGTGCTTTTATATCCTTAAAGTTATAGTTTGAGGGTTTTTATCACTTTTAGATGAAATCTTTAGTATTTACATATGTTTAGGGTAGAAAAATTTTATATACAATTAATTAGTTATTTTAAGGTTTTCACTTTCATTAGTCTTATCAACTCTAAAAAATATCTAACATACTTAAGTCTACTTTCGATGCTAAGTCAAAAAATTTAGGAGTTTATACTCCGATGCCTAAGTTAGTCACTTACTTGGGAGAATAAATCCATAAAATAATAATGAGAGTGAAAGAATGAAAGTAGGATCCCCTTACCTGGAGGTCTTCTTTTGTATTTATAGTAAGTAAGCAGATATTGTACTCGAACTGGACCTTTAGAGGTCAACTTAAGTTGTGGCAAGCCTTAAGCCTATTTATTAAAAAAGTGCCTATCAATAATTGCCCCCCATTCTTTTTGGTGATAGGTCAGCAAAGAGAGTATCTAAAGGAGTTGATTTTGTAGAAATTCTGGAATAGTTGCAATCAAAGGCCTAAAGAGACTAAGATCCTGCAAAAGCCTAAAGAGGAAAAAGTTGAGAGAGATTGAAGCACCTAAAGATGTCGATATGCTTGAAGACGTAAGGACCTAAAAATGCAACACCTAAATAGGTAAAGGTTTGAAGAGGCCAATTGGCTCTAAGTTCGTTAGTGATATAGGACATTAGACTTATTTACTTGTCGTTCATATGGGGCATCGAATTAAAGTATTTTACCAATCACCATTTAATGGCTTAAGGCTTCTAATTGGCTTGTAGTCCATATTTCTTATAGGACTTAAAGTATTTTACCCATTGCCAGATAATGGCTTAGGGTTTCCAAATAGCTCATCGTCTATTTGTTAGACTTAGAGCATTAGGCTCATCATCAATTAATAACCTAAAGCTTTCCAAATAGCTCGTTGTCCTTTATTAGGAATTATAACGTTATTCCCGTTGTCAACTGAGGACTTTGAGACTCATGAATAGCTCATCATCCTTAAGAGGATTTATAGCTAGCATGCCTATTGCTCTTAAAAGAGTTTAAGACTTTGTATCTCATCATCATTTCTTTGGACTTAGAGATTTAAAGATGTCCTTTTCTCGTCATCCATCAAATATAAGACTTAGGAATTAGCGCTTTGCTCATCACCCATATTATGTAAGATTTAGAGCTATCAAGGAGTAGCCCATTAGCAAATTATGTTTGCGTGAGCTTAAAGTGGGGAGCATTTCTTTAGCCCTAGTTTATTCTTGAATTCATGTACTCGTCTCCTTAAGGAGGCAAAAATAAGCCTACTAAGATTTGGATAAACTGTTAAAAGTACCAAATAGTCGACATTTCTCATTATCGAGCTTACTTAAGTTCAAGTTCAAGTTCAAGTCATGAAGCAACACATAGATAAACATGATTTGATACACAATCTAGGAATCAAGTGGGAATACTATGAACAAGTTCACACAATGGTACAATATAAAACACATATCTTAAAAATAAATGATTGAACAAATCATAAATAGTAGTAAAATTTTACTTATCTTTTATCAATGTGAGTTGATGCGCAAGTGGGGCTCCCAAGATCATATGAGCTCATTTTAGACTGTGAGAATCATATGAAATAGTCCTTATATATTACATGGATCAGCTTTCCCATCAGCTTATGCTGGAATTTGCTGCAAGTGTTCTCGGGCTTGTTCAGCTCAGTAGGAACTTGCTTGGGCCTGTCATGTTGCATAGATAGGCAAGAGTCACACTTTTTTATGTAACTTAGCATGGACATCTGCAGTTGCTATCCAGGGAGCTGAGCTCAGGAGTTTGTAAAGTGGACTTCTGTGCTTGAAGCTTCTATGGTCGTTCACGTAGAGCTTGATTGAAAGAAGCTTGGAGCTCGATGTTAGCTTCATCGTACAAAGGCTCAGTTCGGCAAGTTTAAAAGAAACATGACATACGAAGCGGCATACACGGTAGCTCGCATTATGTTTCTCGTAGGAGCTCAACTCGGTTTAAATGCTCTAGTTCGGCACCGACCAAGCATCCAAGAGTTTAGATCTGCAGCGTGGATGTCGACTCAGGTCTGGAACTATCCTATTGCCCAAGAGCTCGTGTTGGCTACGGATTAGAAATGCTCGGATCTACATCCCCAGCTATCCACGCTTTCAATTGTGGTGTTTTAGGTTGTACTTACAATAGCTTCAGGAATTTAGCTCGGTTTGTTTGGTTGTTCATTGCCGCTCGGTCAAAGTGTACTACTATTTGCTCGGAGCTTGGAAATTTATAGCAAGCCAACAAGGAAAAGGACCGAGCTTGAAATTACTCATGATCATGCAGCTTGGCTCGTATTTAGATCGGAAAGAACAAACAAGCTCGGAACTTGGACTTAGAGACAGCTTTCGGGCCCTTTTTCGTTTTGTTACATAAAGCTCGGAGCACGTTGAGGGAGGCCGGCATATAGTCTGCCTCCTCAACTTCTGGTGCAAGTCGGGCTTTTTAGCGAGATCTAACAGCTCGGATTGCACGACGGTCTTTATGGCTAGATTCACATGGAACTTGCTTGGTGAAGCTCGGACAAATGGCTCGGACTTGCATGAGTTAGATCGGCTTTATCATATTTGTCTGCCGTTGGGATCAACTCGGTCAGAAAGAAAACGGCCATTTCCAGGCTTTGTCGGTTTGATTTAATTAATGAACTCAGAGTTCGAAAAGTGCTGCTCAACTTGAAGCATAAGCCATATTAGAGCATTTCCAATGTGAGCTCGGTATAGCTGTGAGCTAGACATTGTATTAAGAAGTTGGTCGGTTCAGTGTCGCTTCGCCGATGTTGTAACACGGCAATGAACTTTTGAACGAATAGCTTGGATCATCTTAGATAGCTCGAACGTGTTAAGTAGAAAGGAGCTCATAAGTTGCGGTTTGCAAATGCCCGCAAATACCACTTGGATACTCTTATCAAAAGCTCAAATTTGTTGTCATGAAGCTTGGTTCACGTCTAATGTGATCGTACTCGCGAAGAAGAGTTACTCTCGGATCTGCAGCTTGCTATCGTGCCTAATGCACCTGTTAATAAGCTAATTGGAATTCCGGCTTCAGATGCTTCTCGGCCTTACAACTTGGATCCTCGACATTTCAATGTTAGTGCTTGGAATTGCTTTAAAGACAAGCTCGGCATTGTTGTAAAATTGCAGCTCATTGGAATTCAATTCAGCTATGCCATTTGTGGATTTTTTCGTCCTCCACTTCACCATGTTACCGCTCTTCGTGTTTGTCTTTGAGGACTTGACATATTATTCGGTCATGGAGTCACGCACCAATATGTTGTGATTCGGTAAAGGAGTGCTGCTGTAAATGGTGAGGACAGCTACTCGACGTCAACCGAGAACAAACTTTAGTCAGCTGCTCGAAGGTCGGTCAAGTAGATAATAAGTGGTTCGTACCGGCATGCTGGGCATGTACCCGATGTCTTTAGCTGTCACTGCCGGATGTTGCTCGGAGTCGGTTGCAGCAGTTCGGTTTAGCTATGAGCTACTCAAGACTTGCAGCAGCTCGACTCCGTGTGGTCAATGTGGTTTGTCCTGCGTTGACAACGCACTCCCCCTCTTCAAGGCAGCTAGCCACATGATCCATAGTAAGAGCAACATAAAGCTTGTTCCCTATGGTTAAAGCAATAGCTATAGTGCAACCAGGATGCCAGTCTTTCTTGACTTCCCCTTTCACTTTTCGAAAAGAATACACTTCATTTCTAAAGGCAACATTGAAATACTACACTAGGAAGTCAAGAGGGGGTGAATTAATTTCAATGCCTAAATTTTACTTTAATACTAATTTCTTGATTTAAGTAACTAAATAAATACAATATCAAGACAATAAAGCAACAATGAGTATAATCAAGATAATAATAAAATAATAATAAGTGCTAAAAATAAAAGAAATAAGGATAGAGAAAATCAAGCCTAAATTTAACATGGAATTCAAACCATCCCCTACTCTCTACGAACACATAATACTTCCAACCAAGAACTTCACACTACTTTATTAATTTCTCAATCTAAACTCCAAGAGCTACATATACATAAACTTGATTATACAAATTTCATGCTCACAATTCACCCAATCTTGATTTTACAAGATTTTCAATCACAATTACTCTCAATACAAATCACAATCTTAACTCACAACACAAACTCAATCTCAAGTATAATGATTCTCTTAAAGTTCTTGCAAGTATAAATTACTTTGCACTATACTAGGGTTTACAAATGATTTAGCAAATTAAGTACACGAGACAAAGAATAAGTGAATAAAAGGTATAACTGAAAATTTTTAGCTCTATTATTCCATCCTTCAACTACCCAACAATTTGTATTTATAGCCTCTTAAGAAAATCCAACCGTTGATCCATTTCTCTCTTTATTTAATGCTTTGTAATGGCTCTTTTCTGTGTAGACCAGCAGGACGATTCAAGTGGGACCAGCTAAACAATCCATTCAAATAGGGTCACCATTTAACGGTCTTCAGGTCACTAGTCGCATTGTCCAACATAGCTCACTAACCTACAACAAGCAACCAAACAGTCTAAGGACAACCCATTACATAGTCCATCACCTACTGCTGATCTGTAGCAACCAGCTGGATAGTCCAATGATAACTAGCCGCACAGTCCATCACCTACCACTGATCTGTAGCAACCAACCGAATGGTTTGGGGACAACCAGCTATACAATCCATCACCTACTATTGATTACAAAACACCTAATGCAACTAGCCGAATGGTTCACACCAAACAGCTGAACAACACATACTAAGATACAAAAAATAGTTCTGTTCCCTTTTACTTCTTTCAAGAATTTCAAACTCAATCTAATCAAGTTATATTACAAAAATATCATGCAAAACATAGTACTATAAAGATAATTTAAATCCTTTATCAAATTCACCATATTTTTATAAGATTTGCAAAGATGTTCATAATCAATGATTAATTTAACATAACTTGCATAGTTTTATTCTCATCAAAATTACACACAAGAACCTATTGGTTCAATAAACATTCATCTTGATGAAAGTATATAGCAATGCATTTTGGAGACTATATGCAGAATCTCTATGACCATCAAAGATGCCAAAAACATGAATATCCTTTTCATTGCAAAAGTGAAGCACAAGAAAGTGTGTATCCTCCATGGTCTCCCGCCTCTCACATGTAGCATATGATCCTCGAGAAAGAGTAGGTTGGTATTCCAATGGATCATTAGAAGACTCATTCTAAGAACTTGGAACAATATTTGTAGTGAGAGAAACTGATTTAGAAAAATCTTTTCTCTGACTAGCCAGTCAACATTTTCTCAATTGATATTAGATTTTTGCTTCTGATACACGGTTACTTGCAAAACAACAAACAGCAACGAGGGTCACTAAAAGGTGCTTCAGTGTAGTCTCTTAGATGCCTAAGTCAACCACTCACTTGGGAGAATAAAGCTGTAAAATAACAATGAGAGTGAAAGAATGAAAGTAGGATCCCCTTATTGGGGGTCTTCTCCAGTATTTATAGTAAGTGAGTAGATATTGTGTAAATCCCTAAAAAATTTTATGTAAGTTCATAATTACTATGACATAATTTAGAGATATATCCAAGATAGACTAAAATCACTAAGATAGATTTGAGAGATATAATCTAAACTACTTATAGACTTTATAAGTACTATTAAATATTAACACTTATAGATTTAAAATAGGATTTTTTAGAAATCAAAGACTTTAGTAAAAATTTAGGCTTAAAAGCTTATCATAACTATTCTAAATCTACCTTAAACCTAACATAACCATGCAAAATCATCTAAGATAAGAATGAAGCCTTATCAAGTATTTAAAAATGGAATGGATGGATACATGATGCAAGGTGGCATAAGGACTGGCCAAGAAGAAGACATTCATTTGTCATCTAAGTGTCATTGTCATCATCTATCTACTAACTTATCTACACATAAGCATGAAAGTGACCTAATGAGATATCTAGTCAAAATTAATCAACTTCAGTAAAAAATGATGGCTAAGTGGAAAATTACATCTTAATGACCCAAAAACCCATCATATGACCACTTTAATCTTAGATTAATTAAACTAATTAACTAATAATTAAGTATTACATCAATATCATAAAGAAATAAGCACCTTAAAATCATATCTCAACATTTCTTCCAACATGTAATGAACAACTTCCAAAACAAGTGGAAAGACCCTATCTACTACAAGTGGCATATGGCATGAAGAAGGGAATTCCAAATTGACTTCCTTATGTCATTTCATTCAACTCATCCACTTCCATTAATGACTTACCAAGTCACCTACTTGACTAAGCATAAAAGGGATATAAGCAAGGAATGTGTCCTTATCCTTAAGAGTCTAACTCCTTTAAGTAAGATATGTGTCCCTATCTTTAAGAGTCCAATTCCTTTAAGCAACTTCCAACTAATATTCTAACTTCTATAAATAGGAATGCTAGACCACTTTTGGGACCGCATCTTCTACTACATCCATCTCTTTCCTCTTATCTTTCTTCTACAAACTAACCAACATTCCACTTCTCCCACCAATCCTCCAATGCTAACAATAAAGCACAGTAGGTTATTTTTGAGTTTCAAAAGCAACTTTCAACTTAAAAGGTCACAATACTTACTAGCAACCTATCTTTGATTCCATAAAGTTTTTTTCAAGTCAAAAAGACTCTTCTAAACTCTTATCATCAAAAAGTTTTTCCAACACTTCCAAATGAATCAAAGAGTATTTTTAGTAAAACTATTTTATGAAACTTTCAAGTTTTTTCAAGAATGATTTCATCTTTACAACTTTCCTCTAAAAATCTTTCAAACCAATCAAAAGCTATTTCATCTAAGTTTCAAACTTATCAACTATTTTTCAAAAATGAGTTTATGCTAAGCTAAATCTTATCTTAGCTAAAGTATATTTTTGAAAGAAAACCCTAAAGACCAATATCTTTATCAAAATCTTTTTCTTCTGAAAGCCCTTCTTATGTGTAAAAGTTTCTCAAGAATGATAAGATATATTTTCTAAAAAAAGAAACCCTTATCTTTAACAAAATGTTTTTTATTCCATTTTTGGATTCGATTTGTTAAGTATTAAGACTAAAAGATTATGTTTCTTTTCAAAATAACTTGAAAAGAAACTTAAAGGAATAAAGTGAACAAATCCATGCCTAAATAATGATGCCAAAGTTTTATACTTAGATCATTATGATAGATACATATCTTGGAACCATGACTCTAGAACATATTTGGACTTATTGGACACATGAACATACTCTTGACCTTAACTATTTAGACCGTAACGATTGAACCTATTATAAGGACCAAAAACTCGAACAAAAGGACTATGGACATGAAGTGACAAGAATGATTCAAACATAACAATAATTAACTAAAAGACTTTATAAAACTATAAAACTATAACCAACAAAGAAATCTTATATGTATATCTAGTATTTACTTCTTATTGTGTTCTTTTAGGTGATTGTGAGTTCGAGCTACCTAAAAGCTATTACGACAAGTAATAGTAATGGCCAGACAAGTATTTACAATGAGTATCACTTGCTTGTGCTTGTAGTTCGTGGCACTTTAAATATATATACATGAACCGGTTCATGTATGGGGTATCAAGAAAGTGCTTGTGCTTGATTTGTTTGAATTGCTTGAGAAAATACTAAAAGATATTCCATATTATAATATAGTTGATGATTGTGATGTGATGTATTCATATGCAAGTGTTTGATATTTGGTTGATCACTTATTAATCAACCTTAAGCATATCAAAACTTTAATGTAAAAATGGATATGCATAGCATATTGAAGAAACCTATTTTTGCCACTACTGCTACACAAGGAGTGGAAAGATGAGAATCTTCCCTATTTTTTACAAAGTAAATGACTTTGAGAATGGTTGCGTACTGGATGGCGTTGTATCCATACTTCTGTTTTGGGTTCACATACATCTAGAGGCCAACCAAGGATCCAATCAATCCTTAGTCATTAATGGTCAGGGAAGGCATTTATTTCTTAATTTCATTTGTGCCTTCTTAGGACCAATCAAGAGATCCTTCTCTTATGACTTATTTACATAGTCTTTGTAAACATTTCTTTTGGTTCCTTTAGCTAACCAAAAGATCCTTCTTCTTGGGTATTATAATAGATTCTAAGATGAACATTTCTTTGGTTCTCCGAGATAATCAATAGATTGATTCTCTCGTGAAGTCAAAGAGAATGTTACCCATTTCATCCATAAGGATTGATTAAAGGGCATCATCTCTTGATCATTATGTTCACATGGGTATCAGTTGAATTGAGAATTGAGATTTTGTGACTATTTTGTTATAGTGGCTAAGGATATTATGCTAAGAAACTCCATTTGCTAAATTTAGACACCTAAGCACTGGTAGAACTACTAATCTTCAACTAAAGGTCAAGAGGGGGAATGTACCCTAGACTGCATGCTAGATACAGGTTGGTCGCATGTATTGTTGCATATGTTTGATTGATTAATTGATTTGCATATGTTTGAAAACTTGCTTGATTTGCTTGAAAGGTGATATGAGTAGAGATCTCACTAAGTTAGTTGTAGCTTACATCCTTATAACTCTAACTTTTTGTAGGAACCTTACTAGTTATATCTAGGAAGGTCTATCCTTTGGTGAGCATTAAGAAGACAAAAGCAAGCTTTGGGAGGGAGAGTGTGTGTAAACCCCTAAATTTTTCAACCTAATATTTGAAGTAAACTTAAGTGTGTTAGATATTTCTAGGAGTTGACAAAGCCAGTGAAAGAGAAAACCCTAAAATAACTAATCAATTGCGTATAAAATTTTTCTACCCTAAATGTACATAAACACTAAAGATTTCATCTGAAAGTGGTAAAAACCCTAAAAATATAACTTTAAGGATATAAAAGCACCAATTCACCACAATTTACCCTCAAACCCTAATTGATAATATAACCTTAGTATTATACCAAATCATTGGTAAAAGATTAAAAATAACTTTCAATCATTCATAAATACATATAATATGAAAGTAATCCCTTAAAAACTAAGATATTGCATCATAGATCACATTCATCTTCTAAGTATATAAATAGGCTAGTATTATATAGAGTTAAGAGTTTAGTTGATGCTTATGTTGCATATAGTAAGTATTATTACTCTAAATGACACTTTTTATGATAATTACATTAAGTGGTTTACCAAATGATTTATATAAGATATAAATACCTAAAGGAAGATCTCATTACCTATCTTTACTAATCATTTCACTAAACCTCGTGTTTCTTCTCATTTTCTTAATTTTCTTCCTAATTCCCCCTAATTCTTTCATTATGTACACTTAGATCACATGTAAATTTGAAAGGTTGACCAAGTCAACACATATTGACTAAAGTCAGCATATTGAAAAGTCAACAAAATGTCATTGTCATCTAAAGAATTCTTTCCTTTCTCTTTAGCTTTTTAGTCATTTTTCTTTTCCAATTTCACCCCTCCTTTTTGCTGTCCACTCCCCTCCTCACTTAGACCCCACTTGTCTTCATCTTTTCAAACACGAAACAACACAAAACCAAGTCCTTTTCTCCATCCTAAAACCATAAGCTTTCCCCTTTGCTTTGTCACTTTCAACTTTCCAAATTTCACTTTCACAACTTTACTTACCAACATAAACCAATAACACACATATATTAGCTTTCCTTTTTATATTTCAAGCAAGAGAAAGGTATGTTATTGTGCATTTTACCATCTTAATTAGTAGTTAGATGAATAGGATAGGTTAGTATAGAAAGCTTCTGTGATGTGTGCATATGTGTTGTTGAGAGTAGAAGTTCCAATTTTTATGCTTAGAAGTGTAGGAATCCTTAGATAATTGGAAGAAGAACACGTGTACATATGCTTAAGTACGTGTATATAAGAGTATACTTGATAATTACACGTATGAGGACTCTTATACATAAGTAACCATTATGTACATAACCAAAAAAGAGATATATACTAACTATACATACATATACCTTGCTAAATAAACCCTTAAAGTACAAAAATATAAAATTTGTGAAGCTTTCTTAAGAGCGAACATTAGGCATACGAAAATTTGTATAAAAATATGTGTGTCACCGTATGTGTATATGGGTATGTGTATTAGTATACGTATAAGTACACAAATGTACATACAAGTACATTAAAAGTATAAGTATAAATATAACATATGTACAAAGTGTATGAATACATAAAGATAAGAGTACATATGTAATGGATGATGATGTAAGCAATGAAATAATTAAATAATGATGTAATCAAATGATGACATAAGCGATTGATGACATAAGCGATGACATAAACCTCTACGATAATAAACCATAAGATCATTTCAATGTAAGAATTAATGGCTAATGAAACCACTAACTACTAAAATAGAATATAAAACTAACCAATAAGAATAATTAAGCTTTAATAGTTAGAATTTCAATAAAGTTAGTCTATATCGTAAGACACAAGTTTTAATATCCAAAACAAACATCATCGTGTGAATGTATATCCGAAAACGATGAAAAACGACTATAAATTCGTAAATATCACAAATAGAATGAAAAAGTTACATACAATTAGTGATAAAGTCTAATCAGATAAAAATTGATAGTAATCTAAGCAGAATTAGGTAAACAGATATCTGGATTTACTAGTTAATTCAATTACTTACTATCGTTATTATATCATAATGATCAGGTGATCCCGACGCGAGCGAAAATCTCCCAATTGATTACTACGACTAAAGCGAGTCTCAAGGCTAAGTGAGCATTTACCCAATGATTCTATGCTTGTATGTGATTGCAGATAGTAGACTTAAATGATATTGTTAATTGATTGTTGTATGGGGTTAGGAAATGCTTGTGTATGTTATTATGTGTTGAGTTGTGAATTTACCTTAAGTACAAATAATACTTTGTTGTTGCATGGTAGTATAGATAATGATTGTATGTACACGGTCACATCATAAATGGACTTAACTATACTCGGCTCATAAGAAGAAATTGGTATATGCATCAACATGTATTGCATAGACATAATTCCGACCGTCACATCATACGAAGGTAGAGAGAGGCCATTCGGGTGTTGTTATTATAAATTTATTAGTTCTATATGGTGCACTCATACAAAATGACCTTACCCTAGCCCATAGGAATACTAGGCATTGGAGGCACCAACCGCTTGACTAAGGGTTAAGTCTAGAGGCCTCCATTTAGAGGTGAGTGTAGACTGTAGGGGCTCACTCATGATTATACTAGAACTTGGTTTTATGAAAATAAAGGACTTATTTGATTTAAGAATAGAACATGGAGTTCTGTAGTAAAGTAAATTCAAATATAATACCTAGATTTGATTGGTGCCATGTATACTCCAACCCTGATTTCGAAGAGCGTTAAATTTGAGTTATGTATATGGACTAGTTAACTATACATATTGTTTGGCATTCTATTTGTTCATTCATTCATATGCGTAAATATAATGTGTTTATAACTTGCTTGTGGTGTGGCTGAGGGTTTTGCTCACTAAGCTTAGGCTTATACCCCCTTAGACGTTTGTTGCAGGATAGCTTATTTGTTGAGGCTAGCTGGGGGATGCTACAGGTTAGCTTAGGGAACTGGGCAAGAGCTGGCCATTCGATGTGATGAGAGAACTGACTATGCAGACTTTTACTTATGTATTGTTGTTTTGTTAGTAATATAAACTTAGATGTACAAATTACTGCTTACTGTAAACCTTGTAGTTTAAATTTTATATAAATATGCTTATGTGATGATATCATATAGACCTATATGTTCCTAGAAAGTTAGTGGTTGTAAAGCCTTATATATTGTGTAAAGAATTCATGATTTGAAGGGTAACCAATCAGAGGTTCTTCATACAATATATGGTGTCTACCACGACTAGACCGTCCTCAGTTCGTGACAGTATGGAAAGATCATGAAGTTTATAGTTAATATGTTTTAAGTACTTTAGCTGTAATGGTTTGTAATATTAATTATTAGAAAGACTCCATAACTCCACAAGTTCTATATCATTTAATTTATAATATGATGTAAAATTTTATTTTTTACCACTAAATCAGTACTACTATACATTTTGTTCTAGGGCTAACGCTTTATATACTCATTAGATGTAATTAATGGGTAAAGAAAGTGTTAATTGATTGCTTCTAATTAGTACATGGCGATCTATTACTACTGAACTATCTGACAGGTGTACTCGGATCAGACCTTTAGAGTTAGGCTTAAGTTGTAGGCTAGTTAAATATAAGCTTTAAGCCCATTTATTAAAAAATGCCTATCAACAAATACTAACAGTAATATTAATGCCAAAACTAATAAAAGACTAATATTTAAGCTTTTGTAAGCATTAAGGATTGAAATGAAAATTTTGAAATATGAATGACTAAAATAGAAAAATAGGTAAATGCTAAGGATTTTTATTATATTTTTCCCTAAAAAAATAAAGATCAAAGAAGTCACATGGTGTAATACCTTAGGTTTTTCCAATTAGTTCAATAACTCTAGGATCCGTGCCCCTAAATTTAGAGTGTCGAGCTATGTCATCTATTTTATTTCAAACTTCATAGTAAAATTAGAAAAGTTAGACGAATTAATTTAAGTAAAATCAAGTTCTCAAAATAAGCTATATAAAAATATTAATTTGAGAAAAACGTTAATTTATTGATAAAGCCGATAATCGTAAAATTTATGTTTTTAGATATAAATAGATATTAGAGATAAGTTAATTAACTTTCAAAAAATAATAAATGAAGTTGAATTATACATAATGTATATGTATTTACATATGATATGCATTATATGTATTAAATATATACATATAATAATAATAAATTATTAAAATTAAGTAAAATAATGGAAAATTAATAAAAAAAATTCAATGGGTGAGTCACCAAATGATATGTCAAGCTAAAATTAATTGTAAATGATGAATCAAAACTTGGTTAAGGAGAGAATGATACATGGCACCTAGGAAAATGTGAAATTGACATGTGTAATTTTACTTTTTCATGCAAAAAAATCCTAAAACCTATAAATTGGGCTCCTAACATCATTTGCAATATTTTAGTAACCTGAAAACACAAGAACATAATTTTAGAAAATTGAAAAAAAATAGAAAAAAATAAAATAAAAATAGAACTAAAAATAGGGACGGAATTGGGTTAGGGTCGTTCGTGTACCAAACCACAACCTAAGTTGGAGCAGCTTGGAGGTCTGACAGAGGGTGGTTAGAGAAGGTGTTCCGACAAAGAGCAACAGTCAAGTGGTAACCTAAGGCAGTCGGTTTAGGTGAACTAATTTTTCACCTGTAATTTGTTTAATTTGCTAAAAATATCAAATGTTATCAATTAATTATGAAATTTGGTTTTCTGAGGTTATTTTAGGTGTAGATTAATTTATTAATTTTATCTTAATTAAATAATTAGTGGAAATATAGGTTCTTTAAGAAAATGCCCTATTTGGGGGAAAATTAATCTAATTTTTATAAATATTAGATTATATTATTTCTAGCTCAATTTTTGTATGTAATACATAATATATATATTTAATTGTGGTAACAATAATTTTTTAAATTAAGCATGTTTACTACTTTTATAATTATTTTGAATAAAACTGCCTATTTTATCGAATTATTGAAATAATTAGTTTTTAATGAAATTAATGAATGAGCCCTACATATTCAGACTTCTGGATGTTTATAATGATATTTGGAATATTTAAGTTTTATCTCACTCATAAATTTATTTATTTTCCTTAATTTTCCATAATTTCGAACTAAAACTGTTGTTTTTATAAAAATGGATAATAGCTAATTTAGTGTAATTGATTATCAATAACTAAACTACATATTTTTATGAGTCTATAGGATTTTTCGTGAAATTAATCGGGCTCATATACTATTTATTATGTATTTTCCTAGTATAAACCTATATATTAGCTTAATATGTAATATAGTAATTAGTACTATTAGAATTTTAATTAAATCCGTGTCAAATGAACACTTTGGGGTATAATAAGGGTTCTTGGACAAGTTTGGGAAGTATAATTTTTAGGGTTTTTAGTCCAATACTAAAGCTTACTCGAGTTAATTAAGAAGTTAAGGTAACGTACGGTCGAGTTGTAATGAGAAAAAGGCTTTTTTGGGTTTTTGAGAATATTAATCAATCTTGTTTCTTAATATATATTAATAGTACTCAAAACAATGATTGTGATGATATAAAGTTTATTAAAATCGGATAGGAAATGAATAAGATACGATTAAATGAAGTTTAAAAACATGGAAATAAAAACTTATAATAGTTTACGTTCGACCTATACTTGATTTGAAGACTGTATTATATTTTCATAAGTGTGATAAGTAAAGAAGGATCACGTCATGAAGGATCACGTCATGAAGTTTAGGATTTGGCACTATTACTAAGCCTAAGAAAGTGGATCTAACCCATGCTTGAAGTAGATATATTACTACTCATAACATTATGTGCTATTTGATGCTGTGTTAATTGAATATGGATATATCTTGAGTGAATTGATATGCTACTATAGTAGATGTTGATGTGTTGATTTTGGATGACAATAACTGTACTCTAGTTAAACTGTTATGTTACCATGTTGGGCGATGATTTGTGCTTACAATTGATTGTGCTAATTAAGGAAGTTGAGTGATCTAACTCAATTTTCTAGGTGTTCACTTAAGTGAACCCTAAGTAAGATACTAGAATTTTGTTAGGAAGAGTTTGAAAACTAGAATCAAATCACTAAATTGAATAAAATTGAGAGATTGATTATGCTAATTGATATTCTTGAGTTGCTATTACATATCATGGCATGGTATGGTACAAAAAGGGACCTACGGGTCAGAACTTTCAAAATGAGGCTTTCAAATGATCATGGAAAAAGCATGGCATTATGAATTCAATTTTTGGAAGCATATAGATTGCATTGCCCGAACATTGTAACTATTTTGATAGTCAAATTTAGTAGACTACAGTGTGTAGTCTAACTTGGCAGTGTTGCCACTTTGATTTGGTGAACTATAATGTGTAGTCCAATTTTGTAAAGCAAAGTTCGGGGTCTTACTCCCAAGTAGCTCCTTATTGCCCTTTTTGAAAATGGTAGACTACAATGTATAGTCCAATTTGGTAGGGGGTGCTACTCTCAAGCTGCTCCTTATTGCTTTAGGTTCCTGGACATTATATCCAAATGCCCAGCTATGTCGACTAATTGGAAGAAGTTTAGAGAGCATAGGATATCAGTACCGATACATGCTACATGCATGAGCATAGCATGCTGTATTGCTAGTAATAAATGCCCAGTTAGGTGAATGCATATGTGAAGTTGAACCTGTAGGTTATAATTGAAATATTTCAGTTGTGGTATGCAATATTGTCTATATTATGTTGTTTGTTATCCACTCTCACTTAGCTTCAGTAGCTAAGGGGATAAAATGTTTTATCCTCAAGTTAACTGTATCATGAAGGGCCCAACGCTAAGGGGGGATATATATACTAAGAGTGTGAGTTGGAGTCAACAACTTTTGTATAGAGCTTGTACTAAGTTAAGAATCCTATTATTGTGAAGATGATCAAGGAAAAAGCTGGTTCATGTTTTAATGTAAATATTATATTGTACCCATAAGTTATAACAAGGAATCCAGCTGAACTCCATTGTAACAACCCCTTTATTATGTCAATAATGTTGTCTTTTGATAAATGAGCAAGTTGATTTAAGTTTTCAACAAGTATTCCTATGTGATGATGCATCCCATGCTATGCTAGGATGTGACACATAGTGTATTGATGAGTGTAAAATTAGACTTATCCATTATGTTATTTCTTGAATATTTTGAGCTATTTCAATTTAATTCCGTTGAATTTGCTATTGATTTGAGATATTTTTTATTTCAAGACTCAACAGTAGCAATGAGAAGAAAAGATAAGAATTCAACTAATTTTCAAGAAAAATTTCATCTATTTTGAAGGATAATCTAAATATAGCAAGTATCAAAAAGAATTTACTCAAGAATGAAGCAAAGAAGATAACTATGGTTGATCTACATAGTTGTGTTTCTTAGCTATGAAGTATACATCTTTAATTTCAAAATTAAAGTTTAAAGGATTTTTGACATGATCCTGACCACGGTCACCTACCGTGGCATACCCCAACCATGATCTCCTCATGATTAATTTCAAGATAATTTATCGAGAATTATTACAAGGAGTAATTCATGCCTAGCCACAATACCTAGGTACCTACTTGTGGACCTTTAATTTAAGTTGATTCACTTACCATTTGGAAATTATTCAATCCATACATTATAAATAGATAATAGACATTTGTAAAAAGGAGGACAAAGATATAAGAGGAAATAGAAACACTCCTTTCTTAGGGTTTAGTTTACTTTACCATGCAAGTTTTCATCTTTTTCATGATTGTAGTGTAAAAGTTTCATATTTAAACCTATGAACCATTGAGGTAACGATGTGGCATGCAATCATTATTCTATTACATGTTTTACATAAATTAAGTCGTTATTTCTAGAATCTCAACTTAATTATCAGATTTTAGGTATTAAAGTCGTGAGGCTAATACATAAATAAATCTAATGTAATTGAAGATATTTGTGGTCGGGCGTGTATTACACTAACAAATAAGTGCACTTAATCAAGTTATAGTATAGTTAAAACGAACATGAGTCTAAGTATCGATCCCATACAAAACTACTATGTGAGATTCTAAGTTACTAGCAATTTTCTTAAAACTTCCAATTATCTAACTTTACAATATAGAGATGGTTGTGATTAATTGAAAAGATGAATAAGGATTGATAAAAGAAGAACATTAAAATAAATAAGAAAAAGGAAAATAGTAGAACTAATTAACAATAACAAGCATGATTCAATGAAAATAAAGAAGACATGATCCTTGGTAAATTGTTATTTTTTACTCTCTAGTTCCTTGCAACCTTTCAATCTCAATTATTCTTTAGACTATAGAGATTCCTAATCTTATTCCTATGGAAGTCGGATTCTAATTTAGCCAAACTTATGTCTCTATCTTATTCCTAACCCTGAGACCCTTTCTACCCACAGTTTTGCTAATAGAGTGTTGTAGGATATGCATTAAGAACCTAGATCCCACTATTAGGTTTACTTAATTTGGAAAAATCCAATACCTAATCTCTTAGTGCATTGAAACTCTTCTAATTACACTTGTCTGTTTACTACAAGCCTTGCCGTCTACAAAAAACTCAAACATCAAATTAGTGACCATGATAAATACTAATTGATGAAATAAGCTCAGTGTAATCAAATCATCAAAGAATAAAGTCATACAAAGAAAGAAAAGTTGTTGCAAAGAGATCTAAATTTCAATAATAATTTACTAACAATGATTTAAAAGAGAAACATAATAAAGGAAAAAAGGGAAATAAATTAAGAGACCCCCAACAATATTCTAGCCTACAATTCTACCAAAGGAGGCTCTCTTTGAAAACCTAAGCCTAAGAATCTATTTATAAGGAGTAAAGCTAGGTGGTGTGAACCGTAACCAAGAATAGACAAAGTTGCTCACTAGATGAGTCCAAGCTTGCAAAAAGCTCGAAAGAACTAATGGAAGAAAGTGTAAAAGGAATGGATGACGAATGAAAGTTAAGCAAAACTTACGAACAACTCCAAAGAATGTGACGCACCAATGGAACTTCTGAGGACTCACAGCACAATTTGATATGACACACAAATTGGTTCGGTGAGGTTACTTGCCACCTAACCTTGCTTAAGGAAAAGGATAAGAGTGATACCAGGTGTAAAACAGTAAAGTGTTTACACTAGGAAGGAAAAATGCTCAAGTGTATTAATTGTAATTTATTTATCTGCAGCTTACAAATACAAAGGGTATTTATACTCAAGAATTTAGGGCAACTTACCCAAAAGGGAAAAGACAAAATAGGTATTACCCTAAAGTAGTAATGTACAACAATATAAAAGGGTAAAAATGAATATTCATAGAAGCAATAATTAGTAGGGTGGATTCTACACATGGTCCTGTACACATAAGGATGCTGTATTAGTGAGGTTGTTAAAAGATGCAGACAAAACAGTACGGCTGGCTAGCTTGTCCGAGCAAGGATGAATTGTGTAGTCTGAGGTCTCTCTCTCGGCATGGCGGTAAGGGTAATGTCAAGTAAGTGGTCAAGCACGAGGGAGAACTGGATGTTACCTCAGCCATTCATTTCTTGGCATTCTATCTGTGAGAGATTGGTAGTCATTTGACATGGCTTAAGGAGTAACTCAACAAGGAAGTGCTCAGCCTTAGCAGGAGTTGGTTGGAGTAGAAGAATTCATCTCGTCAAGCCTTCTAGTCCTTGGGCTCGACTGTGGGTCAAAGGGCCAGTAGCTCAATTTCCATCATTCCCTCGAGGTTGATTTGGTTTTGGGATCAAATCCAGATGGTCTTTGGTTAGTTCTCCATCAAGTTAATATGCAATATTGAAGGTGTCGAAAACGTCATAATCTTCTGGTAGCTCTAACCTGTAGGTGTTGTCATTAATCTTCTCAAGGATTTTGAAGGGTCCCTTAGCTCATGAAGATAATTTGTTCTTCCTCTTGCTTGGAAACCGTTCCTTGTTGAGGTACAGCTATACTAAGTCTCCTGGCTAGAATTGATTAACCATCCTACCCTTGGTTTTCTCTCACATTCTTCTAGCAGCTTGGTCGATGTGCCAAGTGACCTTATCATATATGTCATGAAGAGATTATGCTCTGGCTGAGGCGTCAAGGTCCTCTTGTACGGGTACTAGTATAGGGGAGTGGTCGAGGGGCAACTCAGGATTGAATCCATAGACCACCTCAAAGGGAATTTGCTTAGTGGTATCATGTACTGTTCTGTTGTAGGCAAACTCAGCCACTAGTAAGAAGATGTCCCAATCAGCCAAGTACTTACCTACTACAGCTCGGAGCAGTGATCCAAAAGTGCGATTAACCACCTTTGTTTAGCCATCAGTTTAGGGGTGACATGAGGTACTAAAGAGTAATTTGGTCCCCAGCCGACACCACATGGTTCTCCAAAACTGGCTCAAGAACTTCAAGTCTTTATTAGAGACTATACTTCTCGGCATACTGTGTATCTGCACAATCTCCAGCAAGAAAAGAAAAGCAATATCCGAAGCGTTATTAGTCTTGGTGCAAGGCACGAAGTGTGCCATCTTACTGAACCTATCTACAACAACCATTACAAAATCTTTGCCTCAAGCAGTTCGCAGTAGTTCGAGAACAAAATCTATGCTCAATTAGATCCACGACCTTGTTAGAACAGGTAAGGGCATTATTCTCCCTTGCTCAACTCAGCACTTAGCCTTCTTGTGCACTGCACAACTTTCAACAACTCAGTACACATCTCTCCTCATTCTCGACCAAAAGAATAGACCATTCAACTGTTCACTGGTCTTCCTTTCTCGAAAATGTTCAAAGAGTCCCCTACTGTAAGCTTCCTTAATCAATAACTCCCTTAAGGAACAAGTTGACACATACAGTTTCCCACTTTGGAACAAGTAACCATTCTCTACATGGTACTCGTCCATTGTTCTTCTATCAATACATTGTGCAAGTATGGGTCCAAAGTATGGATCCTCAGAGTACTGTTCCTTGATACTTACGAACCTAAACAGTTGGGTCTATAATTCAGATAAAAGCGCATGCCTTCTCAAAAGAGCATCTACAACTACATTTCTTTTTCCTTACTTGTATTTTATTACAAAATTGAATCCTTCAAGGAATTCAACTCATCTCACCTACCACTTTGACAACTTGGTCTAACTTCGGAGGTACCTCAACGATTCATGGTCAGTATATATGACAAATTCTCTTAGCAGTAAATATGCTACCATATTTGCAGTGCTCGGATCAATGCCAAAAGTTCTTTGTCATACACAAAGTAATTTAACTAGGATCCTCGGAGCTTCTCACTGTAGAAGGCAATTGGTCAGCCTTCCTACATTAGGACAATGCTTATTCTAATGCCTAACGCGTCACATTCCAACTCAAAAATTTTATCGAATTCAGGTAGCACTAACACCGAAGTGGAGGTCAATCTTTCTTTTATCTTGGCAAAACTCCTCTCCTCCCTTTCTCACCATCGGAAGTCAATGTTCTTCTTTGTTAACTCGATAAGTGGTGCGGTGAAGGTGCTAAAATTCCTAATGAATCGCCTATAGAATGAAGCCAGTCCATGGAAACTTCTTACATCAGCATAAGTAGTAGGATTTAGCTACTTGACAATAGCTCAGATCTTCTCATCATCCACTCGTAAGCCTCCTCTACTAACTACATAGCCTAAGAATACTACTTCCTCTTAGCAAAAGCAACATTTCTTTGGATTACCGAAGAGTCTCTTAGCATAGAGAATATCTAAGACTGCTCTGAGATGTTTACAATGACTTGGCATGTCAGCACTGTAGAATAGGATGTCGTCAAAATACACTACGACACACTTCCCTATAAGATATCTCAACACATAATTCATTAGTCTCATGAAAGTGCTCAGGGCATTCGACATGCCGAAGGGCATGACCATCCATTCATAAAGTCTACATCGAGTCTTGAATGCAGTCTTCCACTCATCACTTGGCCTCATGTGGATTTGATGGTAGCCAGATTTAAGATCAATCTTGCTGAAAATCTTGGCTCCACTCAGTTCATCCAACATGTCTTCTAGCCTCAGGATCGAGTACCTATATTTGATCGTAATCTTGTTCACGGCTTGACTATCTACATCGATTTACCAGGTCCCATCCTTCTTCGGAAATAAAAGCACAAGCACAACACAAGGGCTGAGACTCTCTCTTACATAACCTCTTTCCAGTAACTCATTGACTTGATGTTGGAGCTTAGAAGCTTGCTCGAGATTCATCTAATAAGCTGGCTTATTTGGCAGTATATTGCTGGGTACTAAGTTAATGCAACGCTCTATGCCTCAAGTTAGGGGTAACCCCTCAAATAACTGTTCTGGGAACAAGTTAGCATATTCATCTAGCAACTCCTTGATTTCCTAAGGTAACTTACTCCGCTCCTTCATTTCCAATAGTCACTTAACCAACAAGAGGGTCAACTCATCAGCATTCATGGCCTCTCAAAGCTTAGCTCTACTCATCACCAGAGCCTTCTTCAATCCATGAGCAAGTTTTGTCTACAACTTATTAACTTCTCTCAATGGCATTAAATTCAGCGTAACCTTCCGATCATCCTTCTCGAACATATACGTATTCTTGTAGCCATCATGTATAACTGTCCTATCAAACAACCATGGCTTACCCAGCAACATGTAGGAAGCGCACATAGGCAATACGTCACAGAGAATATAGCTAGAGTAATTCCCTATAGTAATCGGTAGTAGTATTTGCCGAGTGACATATAATGCTCCTTTCTCACTCAACCAGTACAACTTGTACGGCCTTGGATGTGCAACAACCGGCAACTTCAATTTTGAAACAAGATCGGCTGATGCCACATTAGTACAGCTTCCACTATCCACGATGAGGGCATACACCTGATCATTCACCTTACAAGTTGTATGGAACAAATTCATTCTTTACTCCTCTCGCGAGGGTTCTACGTTCATAGTGCATTGGACAACCATGAGTAACTTGTCCAAGTCCTTAGAAAACACGTCCTCCTCAATCAACTCCTTCTTAGCAGGAACCTCCTCCTCCTTGAGTTCTTCATCTGTACTCTCTACTTCTAACTTTAAGACGTCTCCCTTGATGACCATTGTTCTTTGGTTCGAGCACTGAGCAACCATATGTCCGAACCCTTAGTACTTGAAACATTTAATCTGCTCATCTTCCTTCCAAACCCTTGACCCTTCTCATAAGTTCGGGTTGGCACTTCATTGTTGGATCGGCCTTTTTAGTCGACTTAGACATCAACCTTTCTACTCTGTACGGTATTCGATAGAGTTCAGTGACTTCCCTATCTGGGTCAACTAATCGACGCTCTGGTTAGCACTCGCCCTTTTCTCTGCTTTTCTACTTGTTGGATGATCCTAACAGCTTCATCCATTGTAGTGAATTGTTGAAGCACCACAATGTCCCAAATATCACCTCTCAATCTAGAATAAATCTTGACATAGTTCGAGCTGGTGGTTCCTCTACCTCGCAATGGATCATGAGCATTTGAAACTCTTGAACATACTTATCAATAGTTCAACCTCCTTATCTCAACTCTTGAAGCCGAGTGAAAGTATCTTGAAGATAAGTTTTCGGTACAAATCTATTTCTGAGTTTTCTCTTCAACTCGGGCCAAGAATTAATTTCTTGATAGCCCTCTCGTCTTCTCATTATTTGGAAGTTCTTCCACCACATGGCAGTATATTTGGAGAACTCAACAACAGCAGTTCTCACTTTCTCGTAATCCTCATACTGATTGTAATCAAACACACGCTCCACCTTCTCTTCCAATTCCAGATATTCATCAGCATTCCCAGATCCATTGAAACTTAGAATTCGAAGCTTTACATGGTTGGTTGCTTTGGGGACTCACACACACTCTTCTTCAAAATACCCGTCTTCCTTGTCTCCCATGTCTGCCAAATCAGTCCGTCTCCCCAATCGTTCGCCTTCCCCTCTACCTTGAATGGGTTGAGTTAGGTTCTGATCATTAATAGGTTGAGCAATTTGTAGGGTGTTTGGTGTGGCCTTAGTGTATCAGCAAGACAACGCATGAATAGCTCGAGTTAAATCCACCAAGAGGTAAGCTACCTCATCAAGTCTCTTGTTGGTGCTTCTAGGAATTCCCTAAAACTTTTATTCATGGTGGACAACTCCATAGTCATCACCAATGCCAACATTCATACTTAGGTCCATCATTTTCCTCACAGATTCAAAGCTTAAACAAACACTTCAAGAAATTAACAGTTAACAACATAGTACTCAAATGAATATAGTAACTTGCTTTGTTTCATATACATAAAATAGAATATAACAAAACTTCATAAACACACGTCAACTCGAACAAAACCTCCACTCTAATACTAAGATAGTGCGAACTGTAACCAAGAACAGAAAAGGCTGGTTGCTAGATAAGTCCAAGCTTACAGAATGCTTGAAAGAACTAATGGAAGAAAGTGCGAAAGGAATGAATGATGAATAAAAGTTAAGCAAAACCTACAAACAGCTCCAGAGGATGTGACGCACCAATGAAACTTCCGAGGATTTACGACACAATTCAATATGAAGCACAAATTGGTCCGATGAGGTTACTCGCTGCCTAACCTTGCTTAAGGGAAAGGATAAGAGTAATGCCAAGCATAAAACAACAATGTTTACACTGGGAAGGAAAAATGCTCAAGTATATTAATTGTAATTTGTCTATCTACAGCTTACAAATACAAAGGGTATTTATACCTAAGAATTTAGGATAACTTACCTAAAAGGGAAAAGACTAAATGGGTGTTACCCTAAAGTAGTAATGTACAACAATATAAAAGGGTAAAAATGAATATTCATAAAAGCAATAATTAGTAGGGTGGATTCTACTTGTAGGCTTGTGCACATAAGGATACTGTATTAGTGAGGTTGTTAGAAGACACGGATAAAATATTATGGCCAGCTAGCTTGTTCAATCAGGGATGAATTATGTAGTCCGAGGTCTCTCTCTCGACATGGCAACAAGGGTAATGCTAAATAAGTGGTCAAGCATGAGGGAGAATTGGATGTTGTCTTGACCATCTATTTCTCAACATTTTATCTGCGAGAGATTGGCAGTCATTTGGCACGGCTTAAGAAGTGACTCGATAAAGAAGTACTCAACCTCAGTAGGAGTCGGCTAGAGTAGAAGAATTTGTCTCGTCAAGCCTTCCAGCCCTCGAGCTTAACTGCGGGTCAAAGGGCCAATAGCTTGATTCCCATCACTAGGTCTACAAAGTGAGACTTGCTAAAATGAAAGATTTAATGCATATTGCATATCCAAAAATAGAAGATGCTGTGCAAAAATGGAAGATTCGTTCATCAAGGGATGACCACACCTTAGGTAGATGGCTATAGTGGCTAGGCTTGTATATATTCTTCATGCAAAACTTTGAATTTGATGAAATTACTTGATGAATGGAACATAGATGGGGACCACGACTATGGTCCATGTCTGTGGTCCTCACTTGATTCTCATCTGAACTTCCTATACTTCATTCCAAGATCAATGCTTTTAATTCAAATTATCCTAAAAATTGCTAAAAACCTTCAAAACTTCATAAATTACTCTTGAAGTCCCTGAAAATGAAAATTAAATGAATTAAGCTCAAAATAACATAAAATCTACTTGATTAGCATTTAAAATAGCACAAAATAACTATAGAAAATGTATGTTAATTTTATGTTATCAATTTACCATAAGCTTGGAGATAAGTTATAGATTTCTTCCAAAATTGAAAACTCTTTCTTGTTTATGTGTGGAATTCATGTTCTTAATGTTATTCTAAGGAGTCCTATCCTAGAATCAATTCGTAATTAGGATTAGAATTTAATAGAAAAGCAATTCTTATTAGATTAGCACTTAAATTCCTCCTATTAATAAGAATCAAGAATTCATTAAAGATCCTAGGATACTACATGTTACATTTATGGAGATCAGAGTCTAGATATCCAAATTTATGGTTATTCAGTTTTATTTCATTGTTGCATTCTTAATAGATTTCTTATTGGTTTTTGTTTCTCTATTTTTATTCAATTTATTATTAACATTGCAATTCATCAATAATTAGAGTAATTAGAATGGGTGAGTAAGTATTCAGTCCTCATGGGATTGAAAATCCTGAACTCTTAGAGTTCTCTATACTATTACTTGACAAGTGTACTTACCTTTTCCATCAAATTTTTTGTGCCATTGTCAGAAACCGTTGATCAAGAAAGCTCGTTCCTTTACTACTCTACCATCCTACTTTTTGTTGTTTTTCTATTTCTTTCTATTAAATTAATTAAAATCTAATTTAAATTTCCTTGTTTGTGTTGAGGAAACTTAGAGCAATGGCCAATAATGCTGAAGTACAAAAAACTCTATTTGACTACATTAAACCGTCAACCAGTGAGACAACTCTAGCATTATGAGACTAGTTGTAACTGCAAATGAGTTCACGATTTTAGCCATCATCATCCAAATGATTCAACAGCAATTGTGATTTGAAGGCACTCCAAAGGAGGATTCACATGCGCATCTTGCATACTTCATGGAGATATGTTCAACTTTTAAAATCGATGGAGCTACAGCTGATGTGATAAGGTTGAGATTATTTTTGTCTTCTTTTTTAGAAAAGTATTTTCCTCCAACTAGGACAGCTAGTTTTCGGAGCAACATCTTGTCATTCACTTAATCTAACAAGGAGACAATTTATGATGCTTAGGAATGTTTTAAGGAGTTTCTTAAAAAGTGCCCTCATCACGCTTTGCCACTTTAGATGCAAGTACAAACTTTTTACAATGGATTGAACTTTGGTATTAAGCAATTTATTGATGTATCTACAAGTGGTACATTAAGTTCAAAGGTGCCTAGTGAAACTTATGCCTTGCTCAAAAGCCTAGCTATGAATAGCTACTATTAGGAAGGTACCAAACTCGATAAGAAGAAACCAGCGATGAAGTATGTGGAATCTACCACAACCTTAGTGGCGATGGTGGATACACTAAACAAAAGGTTAGGTTCCTATCTCATGTTAGCACAGCATTCTATGATGCCTAATGTAGTTAATCTAGGAGGATATATGCCACCTTATTATCAAAGGCCACTTTATCATGGTATTAATCAATGGGGTTTTCAATGTTTACCTTATAACAATAATGAAGAATGGGGTAGGGAGTGTTTTTCCTATGCAAGTGATTATTTTAATGCAAATCGACTAAGGAATGTTAGTATTCCTTATGGATTCTAAGCTCACCCTCCAAAAGAAGAGAATTCAAAATAGGAAGAGATGTTGGCTACATACATATAGAGTAATGATGCAAGGTTATTAAGCATTGAGAAGTGAATAAAACAACTTGCCAAAATTTCAATCGAGAAGTAACCAGATTCTGCACCACGAGCTCAAGCTGAAGCTGTGACCTTGAGAAGTGGAAAGGAGTTGCAAGTTGCTAAGAAGCCAGAAAAGAAACCAGTCAATCTTGAACTAGTGATGGAGGAGCCAAAGGATAATATTGCAAAAACTTCTGAACTGCCTAAGGAAGAACCAAAACCCTACAAGGTAAGAGAATACAAACCACTCATTCCATATCCTCAAAGGTTGAGGAAGGAACACTCAAATGAATAATACTGTAAATTCTTGGACTTATTCAAACAACAACATATTAATATACCTTTTGTGGAAGTTTTGTTGCAAATGTCTAAATATGAAAAGTTTCTAAAAGAGTTGCTCTCCAATGAGAAGAAACTAGAGGAACTATCTATAATTGTGCTTAGTGAGGAGTGTTCAACCATCTTACAGAATAAGCTTCCCACAAAGCTAAAGAATCCAAGGAGTTTCACTATCCCTTATCTTATTGGAAATCTTTCTATTAAGCAAGCATTAGCTGATTTAGGTACTAGCATAAATTTAATTCCTTATAAATTATTTAAGTAGCTAAGCCTAGGTGAACCTAAACCAACTAAGATGAGTTTACAATTAGCTGATAAATCAGTAACATACCTAAGAAGTATTATTGAAGATGTGCTTGTTAAAATAAATAAATTCATATTTCTTGTTGACTTTGTCATATTAGACATCAACTAGGATATTGAGGTGCCACTCATTTTAGGTAGACCCTTCTTAACTACAACCAATTCACTAAGGGTAGGAGAGAAGGAAATGTGTTGAACAAGATGATGCATGTTTTAGTCTTGATTCCAATGGTTTTTCTATAATTGATACTTTACAGGAATTACTATCTAAAGATCCTTTGGAGTCATGTTTGACATAAGGGATTCTAAATGAAGCATCTAGTGATCTAAACATAACCAAAGTGGAAGCTCAACTAGAAGTTAATCCTCTGATTCAAGAGCAAAGAATTGAACGGTTTGAGCATGCAAAGAAAGCAAGACTAAAACCTTCTATTGAAGAGCTAGCTGACTTAAAGCTGAAGCAATTACCAAATTGCCAAGAGTATGCATTCCTAAAGGAAAACTCAAAGTGGCCAATAATAGTTTCCTTAGAGTCACAAACCTATTGTAACAAAAGAGAAATTAATATATTAACTACCCAATAAAAAATATATTCCTTAGTGTATTAGGGGATCACGAAAGAGAAATTGCTAGGAAGATTTCCAACAATAAGGGAATTAGTCATTTGCTCTATACACATAAGATCCTGCTTGAAGAAGGTCACAAACCCATTGTAAAACCATAAAGATGTCTAAACCCAGATATGAAGGAAGTGGTTAAGGTAGAAGTAATCAAGCTTCTAGATGCATGTATGATTTACCCTATTTTTTATAGTTCTTAAGTTAGCCCTATGCAGGTTGTACCTAAAAAGAGAGGCATGATGGTGGTACCAAATGAGCAAAATGAGTTGATCCCAATGAAAGTAGTTACAAGCTGGTAAGTCTATATTGACTATAGGAAGAAGCTTAATGATGGCACAAGAAAGGATCATTTCCCCCTATCGTTTGTCAACTAGATGTTGGAATGTTTATTAGGTCATATGTTCTATTACTTTTTAGATGGTTTATCGAGTTATTTCCAAATTCTAATTGCCTTAGAGGACCAAAAGAAAACTACTTTATATGTCCTTACAGTACTTTTACATATAGGAGAATGCTATTTGGTTGTTCTAATGCACCTACAACTTTTCAACAATATATGATGGCAATTATTGGTGAATTTATAAAGGATATAATGAAAGTTTTTATGGATGATTTCTTAGTTTTTAGGAATTCATTTGATAATTGCCTTAGGAATCTACAAAAAGTTTTGGCTAGATGTAAAGAAACTAATTGAGTTTTAAATTAGGAAAAGTGCCATTTTATAATAGAAGAGGGGATATTTTTAGGACATAAAGTGTTTTGGAAAGGCATAGAGGTAGATTCTCTTACTTCAAGAATTTGAATTGGAGATTAGAGATAAAAAGAGAGCAAAGAACTTGATAGCCAACCATTTCTCGTACCTAAAAAATCCTTCATTGAAAAAGCTTGATGAATAGGAGATCAATAATGAGTTTCCATACAAGAAACTTTATCGAGTAAGTCCTTATGAAACTCCTTGGTTTGCTAACATAGCTAATTACCTAGTAGCTAAGATTGTTCCTTCAAGATTAAATTTTAGACAAAAGAAAAAGTTTTTCCATAATATTAAAAGTTACTTTTGGGAAGACCCATACTTGTTTAAAATTGGGGTGAATCAAATAATTTATAAATATATGTCTCATTTAGATGGTTGGCAAATTTGAGAACATTATCATGCACGACCAGCGGGAGGATACTTGAGTGCAAATAAAACGGCTCATAAAGTCCTTAAATGTGGTTTCTATTGGCCTGCATTATTTAGAGATGCCTAAAAGTTTGTTGAATTATGTGATAGATGTCAAAGGGTAGAAAATATATCTAAAAGAGACGAAATGCAACAAAACCCAATTTTGATCTGTGAAATTTTTTACATTTGGGGTATTTATTCTATGGGACCATTTCTAAATTCAAATGGAAATAAATATATCCTAGTAGCTATAAATTACATATCTAAGTGGGTAGAAGCGCTAGCTCTATTGACTAATAACTCTAAGGTAGTAGGATGGTTCTTAAAAAGTTTGTTTTCGAGATTCAGTGCTCTTACAACACTTATAAGTGATAGAGGAACTCGTTTTTATAATGTCTAGTTAGAGAAGGTATTGAAATGATATGGAGTTAAGCATCAAATTGCAACTCCATACCACCCTCAAACTAGTGGATAAGTTGAAGTCACCAATAGGAACCTCAAACGAATCATAGAAAAGACCGTTGAGAATAATTGCAAAGATTGGTCGACAAAGCTCAATGATGCTCTTTGAGCTTACAAAACTATTTATAAAATGCTAATTAGAACAACCCTATATCAACTTGTATATGGCAAAGCATGTCATTTACATATGGAAATTGAGCATAAAGCCTACTAGGCCATAAAACATGCTAACTTTGATCTCAAGTGAGAAAGCGAATATAGTAAACTTCAGCTAAATGAACTTAAAGAATGGAGAGATATAGCCTATGAGAACTCAAGGATATTCAAAGATGGAGTCAAGTGATATCACGACAAGCAAATCAAGTAAGGAAAATAGTTCCGAGCTAAAGACAAAGTCTTACTATATCAATCCTGGTTGAAGTTTTTACCAATTAAACTTAGATCTAGCAAGTTAGGACCTTACATTATAATGCAGATATTCCCATATTGAGCAACGGAAATCTTAAGTTCTAAGAAAGGAACTTTCAAGGTAAATGCCACCCACTTAAACTATACTTAGGAGGAGTGTTCGAAAAGGAGAATAATCTTGACTATGACCTCCATCCAATTAGAGAAAACAAGTAACTATTTTCTTAATTCGTTGAGCAAACAACGTTAACCAAAATTGCTTCTTAGGAGGCAACCTAAGCAAAATTTCATTTCTCTTGCTTTTCTGTTTTATTTCTTTATAATTTAGGTTCAGTTTCGTAATGAATCACACAAGTGGTTACCAAAATTTTCTTAAGTGATTCAAGGACAATCACCAAAAAAAAAAAAAAAAAAAAAGAGTTGTAGTGATTAAGGAAGAAATAGGAAAGAATCGTGTTTTTGAACTATAGCATGGAACTTAAGGAAGAGAGGCATGTTTGAGTCCAGTAACGACCACGACCTAAGACCATGCCTGTAGTCTTGACCATGATCCTCTTGTCGCAAAAATTGTACTTGAAATTGAAGTTTAAATTCTTGAGTCCAGAGAAGACCACAGCTTAGGATCATACTTGTAATCATAGCCGTGTGCATTTAGGATGTGGAAAATATGAAGTTCGCTTAGAATTTGGTTAAAGGAACTACAGCTAGCGACCACACTCATGACCTTACCCATGTTCCTCTAGTCAAGAAATTACACTTCAAGAAGAATCGCAAGGACTTGACGCTAGTGGAGACTACGGCCACTAATCATAACCATGATTGTACTCATGTACTTCCACCACAACTTAACCAAGATACATCCGAATCTTGCTTATATTGAAGTGTAGTGTACTTTCCTAATTTAAACTCCTCTCACTTAAGATTCACTTTCCCTTTCCTTGACCACCTTCTTCTTATCGATGTGCAGTGAATGTTCAAAGTAATCTCTTAATTTGCTAACTACCTAGATTAAAAGATGTGATTGCAACTTTTCCAAAAATTAGGTTGCTAAAATAGAATTGCACCAATAATATAGGAAACTAGTATTTAATTAATCCTAAACTTTGAATAAACCTATTTTATTCCCGAAAGTCCTAAACACTAGCCTAGCCAACTAAGTCTTGGGAAGAGAGAAACAACTACCATCACAACCATAATCACACCAAAACCTACCCATCGCACAACCCGTAGGAACTCTTCCCAACTAATAATGGAAGAGGATCCTATAGCCATACTTTTACCTCACCTAAAACACATGTTGTAATTTCACAATCCTAATCACCAAACCTGTTATGAAGCTCTTTCTAAAAAGACTTTTTCTTGATCGAGCATCATTGATTGGGAGGTGTTGAAGCTAGCCAACACGAAACTCGAAATTCATGCCATGGTTGAGCAATGGGGGTTGGGATAGGTTATTTAACATCCAAGAACCCATCTACAAGGAATTGACCTTAGAATTCCTCACCACTTTGTCCCTAAAACATGACTAAGTACCATATGAAGCTCGAAACACAATATCCTTTCAACTCAAAAACATTGAGTTCAATTTTTCCGTAGTCAAGTTTGAGGTTTTGATGGGAATTTACCATGAATATCAAAATTCTACACCCTTCCATTTCCTTCCAATTATTGGATGAAGTTAAGTAGTGAGATGATGTACAATCCTAAATTTATGAGAGGGTCTCACTTGAAAAACCCAACCCATAGAGTCTTCCATTGGCTCGTCACTCACACAATTAGTAAGAGAGGAAAGAGCACTAAAATGGTGGCTACGCATGAGGTCTTCTACCTCTATAGCCTAGAGGAAAGGTATCCTATCATCCTAGCAGTTGTACTCGCATTCTATATATGACACCAAGCAACCAACACTCGAGTAAACCAATTGGGATGTGGCCCTTATGTCATGATGTTAGCCAAGCAACTTAAGTTTCTCATTAACAACCCTTAACTCACAATGATCCAAAATGTTACTCCAACGAATCTTTTAACTTTCCATAAGATGGGGCTCCTTCCTGATGAAGTTGATTAGCCATCCTCTAAAAGGAAAGAAAGTAAAAACTCCACCAATGATGAAATAGTGAAGGAAGTGAAGAAATTGAAAACTTAAGTTCAAAAATTGGTAGAATTTGAAGAGATCATTGAACTATCTCTAAAATGATTGTTCAATTATTCAAGAAGCAAAGTAGAATGATGGAGTTTTGTAGTAACCTCTCCAACCAAGTCAAGATAAAAATTCCTTCACTGACAAATGAGGAATTGATTAATGTGGCAAGGTGGATGAACTTAGGGTATGAGGAGGAAAAAGCAATATCTAGGACACAAGAAGAAGAAATTCAAAAATGTAATGAAGAGAATGAACCCATCAACATGGTTTAGATGATGAAACCAATGCCAATGACTTAGACTTCTTTTAGGAATTTAGAATTCTTTGTTTTGTTTTGATTTTAATGGCTTGATGTTTAGTTTTAAATAAGTGGTTAGTTAGTTAGTTTTTTGAATTTGTAAGCCTTCATATTCTCAAATTTATGTTCATATTTCTTTCAATTTAATGCAATAATTAAAGTTTATTTTTTTGCATATGCTCTTATCTCTTTATTTTAAGTGTGTTTATTTAAATTTTGTGAGTCGATAAATTCACACAAGTCGAGGGAATTCTCATGGATAATTTAAGCAATTCCAAATATTTAAGGAAGTATCATTTTTGCTACATTTCCATTTTCTCCTCCATTATATTTGTTTGCAATACTTTTTTCCGATAATTTAGAATTAGGAACATTGAGGACATTTTACTAAATTAAATGTAGGGAACAACTATACTACTATTATTTAAAAATTAATTGTTAATTTTTACCCCAATTTTTTTGAATTTGCAATTCCTATGTACCAAGACAATGGTGCTTATATCAAATTTTTCCTAAGTCACTATTACACATAAAACGCGCTACTAGAATTGAATAATGGGATTATTATGGAGTGAAAGTTACATGTTATTTAACTCGAGATTCTAGGAGGTTGATTAATTAATTATTGAAATTGAGCTTTAGTTATATGCTACTTCTGAAATTTACTTAGATGTATGCTTATTACTTTTGATTTTTAAAGCTCTATAATCTAGAGTAAATAAGTAAATGAAGTTTGTCTCATGTAATTTCTCCTTAACAAAATCTTTTTTTGCTAAGGGCATAATTAAGAGTAAATTGATAGAAAGTGTTTGGCAAGGATCAGTCTCAGCCCCTCAAAAAAGTGAGATACTTTCCTGTTGTCAATTCACTGAAAAAAAAAAAAAAAAAAAAAAAGAAAGAAAAGAAGGAAATGTTGATGAGGATCAACCTTAGTCTCTCAAAAGAGTAAGGTGCCTACCCACTGCTAATAAGCTTAGATGATCATTAAATTAAAGAGCCCATCAACAAAACCTCAAAGTTAAGAGAATGGGCAAGAGATGAGTTGATACAATTGCATTTACTCTTAATTATGGTGTTCAATAGAATTGGGAGAAATTTATATACGTCTTAGCTAAATGGAAATGAGTCATGTATGGTTTTTGCCCAACTAACTAAAAATTGGAATAATTTAGGAAGAGAATTCTTGGTTAAATCATATGATTAAACATCAATGTACAAGAATTAACCACTAAATTCTAGTATTTGTGTACGAGATGCATTGAAAAAGTGAACAAGGAGAAGAGCTCACAAGTGACTAGAAAATTTTAAGGGATGCAATGTCTATTTGTCAAGTTAATTTGAGTTTTTCTATGAATCCTGAATAATAGTAGTCTACCTAGAAAAATCTTATCCTAATTTTTGCTATCAATCCTTGTTAAGGATTAATTAATTCACTTGAGGACAAGCAAATGCTTAAGTGTGGGGAGATTTGATGAGTGTAAAATTACATTCATCCATTATATTATCTTCCTAAATATTTTGAGTGATTTTGATGTAATTCCGTTGAATTTGCTGTTGATTTGATATATTTTTTTATTTCAGGTTGTCTGAGAAGAAAAGATGAGAATTTAGTTGATTTTTGAGAAAATTTCACCATTTTGAAGGATAATCTAAAGATAGCAAGTGTCAAAGAGAATTTGTTCAAGAATGAAACAAGGAAGATAACCACAATTGATTTTTACAGCCATGTTCCTTAACCGTCAAACCCATGTCTTTAATTTCCAAATTGAAGTTTAAATGATTTTTTACAAGAACTTGATCATGTTCACCAACTACAATCATATTCCCCAACCATAATCTCCTTGTCATTAGGTTTAAGATAATTTCTTGAGAATTATAGCAAGGAGTAGTTCATGTCTAATCACCACGCCCGTGTACGTGCCCATGGACCTTCAATTTAAGTTAATTCACTTACCATTTAGAGATTATTCAATTTAGACATTATGAATAGATGATAGGCACTTGTAAAAAAGAGGAGAGATACAAAAGGAAATAGAAACGCTCTTTTCTTGAGGTTTAGTTTACTTTACCATGCAAGTTTCATCTTTTTCATTATTGTAGCATAGAAGTTTGATATTTAGACCTGTGAACCATTGAGGTAATGATGTAGCATATGATGATTGTTCTATTTTAATGCAATTCTCTTGTTCTTATTAATTCGATTACATGTTTTGTTTAGATTAAGTTGTTATTTCTAGAGTCACAACTTAATTATCCAATTTTTGTATTGAAGTTGAGAAGCCAATACATAAATAAATCTACCGTAATTAAAGAGATTTGCTATAAACTTAGAGATAAGTTATAGATTTCTTCCAGAATTGAAAATTATTTCTTGTTTGTGTACGAAATTCCTATTCTTAATGCTATTCTAAGGAGTCTTATCCTTGAGGTGATTCAAATAGGATGTAATTAGGATTAGAATTTAATAGAGAAGTAATTCCTATTGGATTAGCACTTGAATTCCTTCAGTTAATAAGAATAAGGAATTTGTTAAAATCCTAAGTTACTATATGTTACACTCATGGCAATTAGAGTCTAATATCCCAATTTATAGTTATTCAGTTTATTTCATTGTTGTATTCTCTATAGTTTTCTTATTAGTTTTTGTTTCTCTATTTTTATTCAATTTATTATCACCATTGCAATTCAACATTAATTAGAGTAATTAGAATGGGTGAATAAGTGTTTAGTCCTTATGAGATTGACAATCTTAGACTCTTGAAGTTCTCTATACTATCACTTGATAGGTGCACTTGTCTTTTAGTGCGGTATTGTCTTTTAGTGCAATATACGCCCCATCATGTATGCGACCTCAGTTATACAAATATAACAAAGAAATCACAAACACTAAATGCAATCTTCGTTGTACAAATATAACAAAGAAATCACATGAACTATATGCAACCAATCACATGACATCCTTACGACTTTAGTTCACTATGTACCGTCCGCTCAACAAGCTACACACGCTTGCTAGTAAACTTACAAACTCAATTTCAAACTCTACTAAAGGGTGTAAACAGTCTATCTCACGCACATTCCTACTCAAAACATAGAAAGCTTCACTAATGGGTGAGTATAACTCACTTAATCTACTACATTGCTTTATTTTTCCTCAAAAAATTATTGTTTCATGTCTATGCTTAGAAAATCTAGATTTTTGTCATGTTTTGTAAAATTTGAATTTACATTTCATATTTGTGATTTTTTGTGTACTAAAATGCGAATGTGGTTTGTAATTTTCTAGAATACATACAAGATATCAAGTATAGTAATTGTCGAGATTAGTTAGTTTAGTGTTTATGAAATGTGAAGAAGGTGTTCAATGAAAGTCTCCATTGGTTTTTGCTAACTTATTGCTAACCCGTGAAATAATTAGGTTGAAAATGGTTAGCTACATAAAAATCATTGTGTACGTGCATGGAAACATTGTCAATGGCAGTATGGGACCTAAGTATGATAGGAAGCCAATTAACAAGTTGAAGATAAAGAAGGATGCAAACTACAACCATTTTTTGCAAAGGATTTGCAATAGCATTAGCATTAATACAACTAGTGTTGAGATCATGCCTTGGCATCCTTCTTAATATCAAGGTGGAGTGTGGTATAATTTGATGGCTATCAAAGATGATGGTGATGTTGATAATTTCATTGAGATGGCAAAAACATTTGGTGAAGATCGCATACAACAAATATATGTCAAGACTCGTAGGTAATCAAGTGCACTCTAACTGATTTTTCGATGTTTGATGCCAATGAACCAAGTGCTACAGTCAAACCTATGGTGCAAGATGAAGATGCCAACACAGTTGTGAAAAGAACTTGATGGAAGATATAGGTTAATTTGGTAAAAGGACCCAACATATGATCTCGATCTTGAGAGGATTGCCATAGAGTTTAACAGTAATGACGAGGGAGATGATGAAGGGGTGATGAGGAAGATGATGATAGTGGCAAGGAAGAAGTCAAGGGAAGCATTAGGGTGAATGTTAAGACAGTCGATAGCAATGTGCTAATGTTACATCCTTTTGAGTCCCTTCACACAATGCAAGTGCTAGCTTAATCTTAAGTGACTAAGATGAACCAGAGGTTGTTAGAGATCCAATTTCGTTCTTCAACATTAGGGAGATAATGCATACATCACCTTTAAAGCAGAACAGAATGCAATGTGTAGTAACACATCTGACAATAAGGAGTTGAGCTAAGGATGCAGCTCAATACGAAGTCTAACCTCCAAGAAGCAGTAAAGAACTATCATATCAAGTGCTATTGTAACTTTGAGGATATGGAATGGAATAAAACTATATGGTCACTTTGTTGCACGAAAAAATGACAATGGGTGTAAGTGGAGGCTATGGGCATGTAAGAGGAAGCTAATGGGGATGTTTGTCATCACTATCCTTAAGGGACCACATACTTGTGTCAATTGTCAATATATCATGATCATCTACAAATCGATAGTAACATAATGACTAAACGCTTTATGAATAATGCCAAAACTAATCCAGATATTACAATTGCAAACATTGCTCAAAATATCCAAAATGAGTTTAGATATACATTGAGTTGAAGGAGGGTATTCGAGGCAAGAGGAAGGCCATCGAGATAGTGTATGATAATTAGGAGAAATCTTACAATGAACTTCGGAAGCTCTTAAATGCAATCAAGATCATGAATCTTAAGACACATGTGGATAGGGGATGGAAATGATCTAAAGAACCAGGTGTATCCATTTAAAGTGGGTATTTTTGACATTTGGTCCATGCATTGAGGCGTTCAAATTTTGTCACTCTTTAGTTTGTGTAGATAGTACTTTCTTATATAAAAAGTACAACAACAAGTTTTCAATTACCTATAGCATTAATGGGAACAACTGCATAGTACCGTTGGCATTTGCGTTAGTTAACTCGAAGTCAAAAGAGACATCGGGTTAGTTTCTTTGAAAGTTGAAGATGCATGTGAGGTGGCTAACAAAAATCCCTTTGTCTTATTTCTAGTAGGCATGTCGATACTAATAAAACACTTAACGATAACAGGGTAGGCTAGAACCCCCATTTGTAGTGTAGACATTTTGTATACAGCATATTGCTAATAGCTTCAACTGAAAACATAAGAACTAGCTGTGCAAGAAATTGGCCTTTGCTATAGGAACATAGGCACTATATCACAAATTTTCCAATTTTATGGAGCAAATATGGAAAATGAAGCCAGATGCTCTAACATGGTTTACAAAACTTGACGTAGGCAAGTAGGGCTTAGCTAGAGACAAGTAAAACCGCTTTGGGTACATGACATCAAACATCGTGAAGAGTTATAGCTACATTTTGAAAGCAGCTCAAAGATTACAAGTTTAGCACTAGTTAAGAAGATTTTCTACAATTGCATCACTTACAGGAGAAGAGGAACAATGAAGTAGCCAAAAAGATGGTTGCGTTTCAAGTTTACACAAAATATACATTAGAAATGATTGAAAAATAAAGAGGTAAGGCCAATAGTCTCGCAATCACCTTCCACAATGTCTTGAACAAATTACAGAAATTTGCCCCATTTTTAAAAAAAAAGTGGATATGTTATACGATAAATTGAATTAGCTTACAATCTTTAGAAAATATTTTGTGGAATCCACAAGAAATCAACAAGCATACCAACTGATTTATAGCAAAAGGTAAGCACTAAGGTCATATTTTGTATTAAAGGAAAGAATAAACTTTAGAAAGATAACTAAGTACTAGGCTCTTATATTTCTACTTTAATCTAAGCAACCAATTCAATAATTTCAAAGAAAAGAACGTGAAAAATATCTAAAATAGAAGGAAAAACTACAATAAGATTAAGTATAGAATTTAGCAAATTTCATGATATTAAGATGTAGATTTCTTTACAAAAAGATATACAGATAGCAAGAAAATAATAGATGAATTCATTATGACTATGCTATTAAAGTATTTATGATAGTCTAAACATAGATTTTAATCACACTCACAAAATTTATCCCACTTTTGTTTCATAAATTCTATCATGTAGCAGGAGCATTGTATTACCAATCTCTCATCAACACTATCAGCTAGTTATTCAAGTCTTATCACTACTTAAATAACCATGTTAGAATTGATTTCTCATCCTAATCAATTTTAGCTCGGGGTGAGTATAAGGATTTGAGCCCTAATTCTTAAGAATTACTCATGTAAATTAGGAATCCTAAATTCTACTTGGAGTTTTTGAATCCTATTATACTATTTAGACCTTATTAAGATAACAAAGGGGAAGGCCTAATGTATAGAAACTGGTATCTAGCCCAACATTAACCCAACACTTGACTTATACCTAATTGTTCCATAGAACTTGATGCAGGCCGCAGCCAAGAATAGACAAGATTGGTCTTAGATAAGTCCAAGCTTGTCAAAAGCTTGAAAGGAGTGATGGGAAAATGCGTGAACGAGTGAATAAAAGGATAAGCAAAAACCTACAAAAAGCTCCAAAGGATATGATGCACCGATGGAACTTCTGATGACTCACGGCACAACTCCATATGACTCATGAATTAGTTCGATGAGATTACTCACCACCTAGCCTTGCTTAAGGGTTAGGATAAGAGTGAAATGAATGTACATAGGCAACATTTACGAGAGGAAAAATGTCAAGTGTATTAATGTTAATGTGATGATTATGGCTACAAATACAAGGGATATTTATACCCAATAAGTTGGGGAAATTTACCTAAAAGAGAAAAGACAAAAAGGGTATTATCCTAAAGAAGTAATGTATAAGAATACAAAAGCATAAGAATGAATATTCAAGAAAAGCAATGATTGATGTAGTAGATCCTTCACGTGGTCCTGTATATGTGGCAATGTTACATTGACGATGCTATTAGAGGATGCAAACAAAAGAGTGCAAGCAGGTTGCTTATCTAGCCAAGGGTGACTAAAGATTGGTTTAGTGTCATTCTCTCAGCCTCTCAGCAAGCGTGAAGTCGGGCAAGTGATGGACTCAGGCATGAGTGTGAGAGGGTGAAGGTTAATTGTTGTCTCGGCATTTTGTCTCTCAGTGCACAATCACCAAGAAAAAGGCAGTCACTCGGCTCGACATGCAGAGTTAGTCAGTAAGGAGATACTCCTTGGTCTCAGTAGGAGTTGGCTGGAGCAAGAGAATTTGTCTTACCAGTCCCTCTAGTCCTTGGGCTCAGCTACAAATCAATGGTCCAATAGCCTGATTAGCATTGGAAGGAAAATTTCAAGTTCACACTATCGCAATACGAAATCATCAATAGCCATAACTACTTCATCATGTTTACACACTACCCATAAACACAATAAGCACTATTCATCTCATTCATGGAGGATAAGCATTCAACACGTAACACATACGAATATGAAAATAAACATTGCATTAAACATAGAAAAAGTAGACAAGACATTACAAAACCGAGACCTCGACCTCAATAATGGAGTTTCTCAAAATTTCTCCACAAATCTCCATGGATGCAATGGAAATCCACAAACCCACACCTTGAAAAAAGCTAAAAACTACTAAAACTCTACACTACAAGCATGAAAATACAAGAAAACGCCATGGAAATCATAAAACTACCCTAAAAGTAACCTAAGATAGCCTAAGTAGAAGGGGTGTGGCAAAACAAAAGCCTAAACCCTAGAAAAAGCAAAGCAAAATCCACACAAAATGAAGAAGGAGAAGCTTTATGTCAAGGCAGTACTATCATGACAATATGTTGCTACCATCATGATTGTAGACACGTATCATCCATCACTCCTCTTCTTCTTTAATGAAATGGTGTGCTTAATCAACGATTGTAGATACCTCATTTTTTCCTTCCTTTTTTATTTTTCAAAATTTTTAGAACAGGTTAAAGGGTCCCAAATTAGGAAAAAAAAAATAGAAGATTAAAGAAAACCCAAAAAATATATAAATAATAAAAAATTTTAGAAAAAAATAAGAAATTTTATAAAAATACAAAAATAGGAAAAAGTACAAGAAAATAAGAAATTTAGAAAAAATAAAAAAATGGAAAAATTTAGAAAATTTAAAAAGTTACAAAAAATAAAAAAAAAATTTGAAAAAATAGAAGATTTAAGGAATTTAGAAATAATAATTTTTTTAGATAATTTAAATAGAATATAATTTTTTAATAAGGAGAGGACCGTTGGGCTTGGGCTTAAATTTGAATCTAACCCGAGTTGACCTTGTCCATTGCACATATGAACAAGGCACAAGCCAATAGCCTAACGGTAAAACACTTAAGCATGGCATTGGGTATAACTCGGAGGTTAAGGGTTCGAATCTTAGCAAAGGCTTGGAAAGCCTTTTATTTTTTTAGAAGACACACTGTCATACCATGCACAAACAGCATACTACATACCCTGACACGTAACACATTTGGATTGGGTGACAGTTGATGTGATACGTGGCATGCCACATCAACTGCCCCTTGCAACGTCAACCGCCACGTGTCATGTGAGGGCTCGTGGCACGACGTGGTTAGATGATACGGCTGACGTAGCACTACGTCAATGCTTTCCTTTCTCTTTCTCCCCATTTCCCACATTTTCCCTAGATGTTTCTCACACTTTCCTTCCTAGTCAATCAACTTCAACATCAATTTTAAACCCTTTTTTGTTGCAATTTCACCAAATTAATGGTGAATTTACAAAACAGGTACAGAACACTATAATTTAAGCCCAAAAAATAGCTTTATTACTTTCATTTAATCTAGTCAAAATTGATTTAAAAAGAGAAAAAAAAAACAAGAAAATCGGATGGGCATTGAATCCAATTTCCTTTTAAAAGTTCAAAAAACACCCACAGAAAAGGGGGGCTCTCACATATTACACACAAGAAACACAATCTCGCTCTTCCTCTTTGAATAGCTCTCTCTCTCGACTAACTCTACCTCTCTCTCACTTTAACCAAAAAACACACACATGTGGGGGGGGGCGCAAATCTACTTTCGAATAGAAGAGTAGCACATACAAACACTCTCGACCTTCTCTCTCTTTCACACCCTCTCTCAACACTAGCCCCACTCTATATAGCTCACTCTCTCTCTCTTATTGAACACAGCAACATACATAAACCACCTAAATCTACCGCCCACTCGATCTCTCCTCACATGACCTACCCTGATCACTAACAATAGCAACATACATGAACCACCCAGATCTGCCACCTACTCAATCTCTCCTTACATGACCTACCCTGATCACTAACGATAGCAACATACATGAACCACCTAGATCTGCCACCTACTCAATCTCTCCTTACATAACCTACCCTGATCACCGACGGCAGCACACATCACCCTCTCCACCATCGACCCTATGAATGCAACCCACACTCACCGATCATCTCTCTCTCATAAACCTAATTGTAGCACGACCTAATCTCTATTACCCCTTAACCACCCCACCCACCCCCTTCTTTCTCTCTCTCTCTCTCTCTCTTACTAAGTTATCGAATGAATCAAACACCATACAACTCACACTGTCTCCCTCTCAGACATCTCCCTAACCCCCTCCCCTCTCCCCCCCCCTCAACTACTCCCTAACCACTCTCTCGTCAAACCATAAACCCACACACACAAATCTATCACTCCATTTGCCCACTACTTTATGTTCGGTTGCTCTCTCTCTCTCTTACACACCACATCCACCGACCAATTCCAAAACCCAATCCAACTAGCCTCTTTCGCATAATCCAAGCCTTTCATTATTGCCACCACCAAACAGTAGTAAGCCCATCGAGCTAACCCAATTGTAGCAACAAACTAAAATAGCAAACTCACTTCACTGAGAACACATTGACACGCCACAGGCCATCCACATAGTTCATCTACACCAATTTGGACATCACAACCACCGCCACCATCAACTCGAATTCTGATCACCACCAATGACTTCTAAACGTCTTGACACTTCACCTAAACCCCCCAGCCCAATAAAATTTACACAAAAACACCATCCTTAGTTTGAACTGGTACTTGAATCCACCGCCACAATCGAACCTACATAGCCATCTTCTTATTCTTTCAAGACCTGACCCGCTACCCATTCAAAGCTCCAAAAACCAACCCAAACGCGGTATAAACCCGAGTCTAACCTGACCACCTGTACTTAAATCCGACCCACACCCAAAGCTTAGTCCAACATCATCCCTTCTTTTAGTTTTCAATTTATTTTTTTATTTACTTACTTATTATTGTAATTTGTACTGAAAAATAAAAAAAATAAAAAGAAAAAGAGAAAACAAAAGAAAAAGAAAAGAAGAAAAAAGGAGGAAACACTTAGTTTTATTTTTATTTTTACGTTTTAACCAAAAAAAACAAAGAATAACAAAAAATTAAAATTAAAATTAAAAAAATAATAATAAATTTATTTTATCACTGAGAAAAATTGACTTTCCAAAAATAAATAAAGATAAGTGAACCACTCTCAAATTAGGACATTTTTAGAACTTTCCATAAATAAACCTCGATTTAAAACCCTTCAGGAAATTTCCTTAAATAAATCAAAATGGGTAAAAAATGTAAACTCGATCTCCTTTCAAAAATTAAAACCAACTTAACCCGCTAATGTTTTTGGCAAATGAACTACAGAAGTTTAATCCCGAATAACGAGCATATAGGTACCCATACATATGAGCCGACTTAAAATATGGAAAATTTTATTTTCTTTCCATCTTTGTGAATATTTAGGTAAATTAATTAGATTAGTCACATGTGATATGATTAGTCGTTTAGAAATTTAAAAAGGTTATTATTGAAAAGCAAAATTAAATTTGGAAAGTTAAAAGTGGTACTTATTTAGGGTTTAATAGAGTAGCCCCCAGATCCAAATTTCTCATTTTAGAAAACCATTTTGTAAAATTGGTTTTATCATTAGACCAGTAGTTAAGTTAGAATTAATTTATCCAATTGGTTATAACTTAACTCTTTTTCCCAACTCTGGTCGAGTGGCGACTCCAAAGCATTTTCAAAATATAAAAAAAAAAAATAGTTTTCTTTAAACCTTAGTCAAGGGTCAATATTAAACAGGTAAGGTTTAATACCAATCGATTTAAAGAAGACTGATTTAAAAAACTAGGAGGAAAAAACTAGACTCAACAACTTGGCAACTCTGCTACGGATGTTAAGAGGGCTAATCACTTAAATACTTTTCAAAATTAAAATTGCTTTTCAAAATACCAATGTCATTTATTTATTTGTTTATTCATTTATTTGTTTGTTATTAACTTCATGTGTATACTTTGTTTTAATTATTTATTTTGCATACCGCATACATCGAGACATGGGAGGTTCATTCATTACATCAAAGATGCAATGTAGATATGGTTAGACCTAGACCGTCTAAGTACTGTTGGAGGGGGACCATTATGTAGGCTCTGAGTGCTGTGGTGCAACTACCACTTAGGGTTGATTAGGCCACCCCACTTAAGCTCAATGTGACCAATGAAAGTGTTTTCTAAAATCAAGTGAGGTCACAAAGCTTATGAACCTTTTAGAACTCACCCTAATTGTATATACTCCCCTTCAAGCTTGAGTTAATACACTACCCTTAAAAAATTGCAACCCTACTAATCATTCAAGAGTTTTAATGAAATCAAGTTTTAAAAATAACACTAGGGTTACAACTTAAGGAGTATTGTATTAACCCAAATGATCCTAACATCTACATATTTCCATGTGCTTTCTTTTGTTGCACTGATGATTGATTCTTGTTCAAAAATGTATAGACCTAAAATGGTAGACAACCAAGTAAACAATCAAGAGAATTATAGGCTACTTAATATCTCTTGGATTCATGAACAAATGCTAAAAGATGAGATTGCCTACTTGAAGGAAAAGCTCAAGTGCTCCGACACTCACAACCAGGTCTTAAGGTCCCTTTTAGCACAAGTCATTGAGGATACCTATGAAATTATAGATGTAAACCCTATAAAATCGGTAGTCTGAACCTTAATTTAAGTCCAAGCATCTGAAACTGTATCATAAGTCGATAAGGCTAGTAACGATAAAATTTTATGAAATTTAATAAATCAAATATAGTAGCGATAATAAAACCTTACAAATTGATCGAAATCTAAATCACGTATCAAAAACCCTAAATCCGATCTACGCACAATTACCCGAAATCGAACCCGAACTTGATCAAAACCTTAAAACTATAACTTTAAGCTTATAAAATAATTAAATATCATTCAATAGTAATATAATTGTAGTCGATTACAATTATCGACTAAATTGCATAATCGCGTAAAACTTTTAACAAAAACGCTAAAATAACTCGTAAAAATTATAATCGTAATGAGTACTAATTAAATTGATAAATTTTCATAAAATTCCAAAATTAATTTATAATTATTATTTTCATGATTTTTATGTTTAGAAAAATTACATATAATTAATTCTATTTTCCTTTTCCTTTATTTTCTTTCCTTTCTTTTTCATCTCTTATTTTCCTCTTCTATTTTCTTCCTTTTCCCACGTGAATTGCAGCTGTAAATTTTCAGCAGCCCATGTGTCTAAATTTCCATTACAAGTGTCACAAATTAAAGGGACAATGACAATAATAATAAAGTACATGTCTTATCTTAATTAATGCCTAAATTAAGAGTATAAGCTTCTTCTTTTTTATTTTATTTGCTTCATAATTAGCTGGTCTTCACATCCTAAAATCTAGAAAAATCAAACCGAAAACATAAAGTGGAAAAAAAAGAAAAGCAAAGCAAAGTAAAACAAAACAAAAGTACAACAAAACAAAAGCAAAACAAAGTTCAAGAACAAGAAGAGAACTAAGAAGAAAAAGAAGAAGAAGAAGGAGAAAAAGAAGAAGAAAACTAAGGATATATAATTAAAAAATTAGGTAAGTATATGTTTAATTTATTTGTACATATGTATATCATATAGTATGTGCATATATATACTAAGTATTCTATTACATGTACATATATGTATGCATAAGTAGATAAATATATATATGTGTATCTCTTTCATTTATGTATAAATATATGTATGTGGACATGTATATATACATTATTATGTAAAACATATGGTATATGGATATGTGTGTATGTATAAATAAGAATACAAGTACTAGGTATTTAATATTTTCACTAATTAAGTATTGATATATATATATGCATGTACACGAAAATATATATATGTATGTATGTATTATATATGTATGAATGATTAGTATTTGGTATATTATACATATACATGTATTAGATATTCTCGTATTTATGTATTCATGTAAGTATTTTTTTTATGTATATATAGGTATGTATAGTTGACATGATAGTATGTATGTATATACATATAAACATAATATTTTATATTATATATATGTATATGTGTACATGTATAAAAGTATGTATGCGTATATAAAATATAAATACATCTATATTATACTTATAAGTATAGCATATAATATATAATTAAAGTTAGAATAATTTATCACATAAAGTATA
>JAMXBB010000002.1:73933107-73953170 GCA_024138015.1 Lumnitzera littorea | reverse complement strand
TCTAAAATCTCAAAAATAGGTAAAAATAAGTAATTAGGGTAAAATAAGCTTAAAATAATAAAATTATCACTTATACGATTTAAATAATTATTAAATTATAAATATACCAAGAAAAAGCTCAAATTAATATTTTATAACTTTTTAAATTAAAATAATAAATTTTTTGTTATTTTTATATCACTGTTCAAACTGCAAGTTATAACATCCAAAATAAACCTCGTTACGAGAAAATATGCTTAAAAATTATCAAAATAGACTATAAGTTCATAACGATCTAAGCTAAAACGAAAAAGTTATACGCGATTCGATAACAAGCTCGAATCGATAATTTTACGTAACTAAGTGAAGTAGACAATACAAATTACGATATTAGTTTAGTTTTAAATTCTCAAACTTACAATTTTCTATATTCTTTATTCTCAAGTAATCTCGACCTTAACCTTGAGCTACTATCAGATTATTACGACCCCTGAGTCGATTATGGCTGAGTGAGTTTTTCCTAATGATCCCATACTTTCTTGTGTTTGTAATTAGCGAATATAGATTATGATTAATAATTAAATGTTGTATAAGGTTAGGTTATGCTTGTGTATGATAAATATTTATTAATGGTAAATTTACTTTAAAATACGATAACGTATTGATTGTTGCATAGTAGATTTGCTAGGAATTGATTATTTGTAACCTTGTTGATCACTAAATAATAACACGTAATTATAAATTATACTCGACTTGAAAAAGTTAACTTGAAACACACATAATCATACACCGCATAACTAATTCCGGCCGTCACATTACATGGAGGTAGTGAGAGGCCATGAGTGGGTTTATTATTTGATTATTGTAGATTTTTTACAGTGCACACGTGCGTTATAACCTTACCCTGACCCGCGGGATTACTAAGCATTAGAGGTGTCAACCGTCTAGCTAAGGGTTGACTCTAGAGGCCTCCGTTTAGGAATGAGTGAAGGCTACATGAACCTACTCACAATCATACGTAGAACTCGTTTTTGATAAAACTGAGAATAAATATACCATTATATTTTAAATACGAAACACGGAGTTTTGTCATGAGATAAGTTCTAATATAATACCTGGATCTAACTGTGCCGAAGTATCTCCAACCCTAACTTCGAAGGGCGCTAACTCTGAGTTGCATGCAATACCCGGTCACCTGTATGTATTTGTTTAGCATACTAATTGACATGCATTCATTTAATTGAATTTAATTAATGTATAACTTGATTGCTGTATAGTTAAGGGGATTATCTCACTAAGCTAGTTAGCTTATATCCTTGTAGTTTACTTTTGCAGGCCGAGTTGTTCGTGGAGTCGAGCTACCGTATACCCGAGGTTAGTTGTACATCAGAAGGTTGATGTGAGAGTAAGACATGACTGAAGTGTACTCATAATAGTGTATTTAGATTATGAATCTTACTATGTAATGAAATGATATCAGTTTGAGTTAAGAAGTATTATGGACTTCTTATCTGTAAATTTCTATATAAATAGATCGTGTTTTATATTTCTTTAATTTGTTATTATTATCATGAACTGATGTTGCTTACACCTGCGCAACTCTTGGTTGTTAGTTGTAGTTATAGCTTTGTATATCGCATAAAGGGTTGTCGATTATAAGGGAATTCAATCATAGTCCTTTATACAGTATACAACGACTGCCATAACTGTAAACCCCTAAAATTTTCGACCTACCTTTTGAAATAGACTCAATTATATTAGACAATTTAGGAGTTGACAAGGCTAATGAAAGTCAAAACCCTAAAAGAATTAATCAACCGCGTAAAGAACTTCTCTACTCTAAATGTTTCTAAATGCTAAAGATTTCATACAAAAGTGATAGGAACCTTAAAATGATCACCTTAAAGACATATGTGCACGAATTCATTATGATATACCCTAAAACCCTGAATTGGTAATATAATCCTCACATTTTGCCAAATCATTAGTAAAAGGTTAGAGGTGACTTTCATTCATACATATACATTTTGAATCCTCGAGTAAACCTTTAGAAACTAAGATAATTGATCATAGATTATATTTATCTCTTAAGTATATGATTAAGATAGTATTATATAGAGTTAGAGATATAGTTGATGATTAAGCCAAATGTAGTAAATCTTAATACCCTAATTAGTATATTTCTTACTAGTTACACTAAGTAGTTTACCAAATGATGTTTATAGGTTATAAATACTTAAAGTAAGACCTCATCGTCTACTCTTACTAATCAATCCACCGAATACTTCATTTCCTTAATTTCCCTTAATTACTACCTTATGTACACAAAATTACACATGCTTAAGGAAAGTTGACCAAGTCAACACATGTTGACTAAAGTCAACAATTTGAAAATTCAACAAAAGACATTAAGAGATAAGAAAAATATCTTAACTTCAAATGATGGCCTTTCTTTCCTTTTCTTTTGATTTTTCTTTTTCCCTTCCCTTCTTTAGTTGCCGTCCACATCTCCCACTTCTAGACCCCACCATTTGTTGTCTTCCATAATGAAAACAAGACAAAAGAAACCAAAACCAAAACATTCCTCCATTGCCATGAGCTCCTTCCTCCTCTTTCACTTTCATCACTTCACTTTTTGTCTCCTTAATTCCAACATAAGCAAAGGTATATATCTAAGTTACTTTATGTTGTTTTATATTCTTCATTAGTTAGGTGATTAAGTAGATTAGAGAAGTAGACTTGTGTTAAATATGATCATGAAGAAGAGGGCATAAAGTCCCCATCTTTAAGTGTAGAAAGTGAGGAACCATGAAGGAAAGGGAAGAAATACTTGTGTATTTGTTCTTAGGTATGTGTACATAAAGAAATACTAAAGGAATACTTGTATGAGAACCTTTGTACATGAGTATTAACCATGTACATAACCTAAATTAGGACAATACCTAACTATACATACTTATACTACACTAATTACACACTTAAAAATACAAAAGAATGGAATTAGGAAGCTTTTCTTAAGGAAAAGATTAGGCATACGAATTTTTGTATAAAAATACGTATCTAACCGTATAGGTATATGAGTATGTTTACACGTATAAATACAGTATAAGTCTAAGTATAGGTATAAGTATATGTATGTATAAGGTATAAGTTCATAAGTATAAGGGAAGAAATAAAGTGTACATAAGACATGTATATATGACATAAGTATGAGGAGAGGCTTATGTAATCACATAATGAAGTAAGTGATGAGGTAAGCATATGATGACATAAGCAAGTGATGACATAAGCAATGACGACATAAGCAATGACATAAGCAAATGATGATGTAAGCAATGACATAAGCATAGATTATAAAATGAGAAAATAAAAAGAGCATATATAATTAGATACCTAAATTAGTAAACCCTAATACACATTCTATGTTAGATTATACTTAATTAAGTATATGAATTAGTAAAAGTAAAGTAAAATCCTCTAGATATAAGGATTTAAGGGTTAACTAAATCATTAAGTATAAATAAAAGGTATAAATATAAGTAATAAGAGTACTTAAGTTTTCATAGTTAGAAATTTCTATAAATTTAGTCTATATCATGAAACATGGGTCTTAACATCCAAAATGGACATTACCGTATGAATGTACGTCCGAAAATGATGAAAAACGACCATAAGGTCATAAATATCGAAAATAAAATGAAAAAGTTACATACGATTAATAATAAAGTCTAACTGGATAGAAGTTAATAGTAATTTAAGTAGAATTAGACAAATAAATAATTAGAATTATTAGTTAATTCAATTACTTACTAGCATTATCCTATTATAATGATCGGGTGATCTCGAGGTGAGCGAAGACCTCCCGATCGATTACTACGAGTAGGGCAAGTCACTATGGCCGAGTGAGTATTTATCCTATAATTCCATGCTTGATTGTGATTGTAGATAGTGGACTTAAATATTATTGTTAATTGACTACTATGTGGGGATTAGGAAATGCTTGTGTATGTAATTGTGTGTTATGTTGTGAATTTACCTTAAGTTCAGAAAATGCCTTGTTTATTGCATGGTAGTATAGAAAATGATTGTGTGTACTATTGGATGGTCACAGCATAATTTGAACTTAATTATACTCGGCCTATAAAAAGAAACTGGGACATGCATTAATATGCATAGCATGGATACAATTCCGGCTGTCACATCACATGGAGGTAAAGAGAGGCCATTCAGGGGTTGATATTATTCATTTATTTGGTTCTGTACAGTGCACTCATACAAAATGACCTTACCCTAGCCCACGGGAACACTAGGCGTTGAAGGCGCCAACCGCCTGGCTAAGGGTCGAGTCTAGAGGCCTCCGTTTTGGGGTGAGTGTATATTATAGAGGCCCACTCACAATTATACCAGAACTTGGGTTTTATGAAAATAAAAGAATTATTTGATATAAGTATGGAACATGGAGTTCCGTAGTAAAGTAAGTTCTAGTATAATACCCGGATTTGATTGGTGCCGTGTAAACTCCAACCCTGACTTCGGAGGGCATTAAATCTAAGTTACGTATATGAACTAGTTAATTATATGTATTGTTTGGCATTCTGGTTGATCATTCATTCATATGCGTGAATATAATGTACTTATAACTTGCTTGTAGTGTGGCTGAAGGTTTTGCTCCCTAAGCTTAGGCTTACACCCCTTTAGACTTTTGTTGTAGGATAGCCTGTTCGTAAAGGTAGGACGAGGGATGTCACAGGTTAGCTTAGGGACTGGGGCAAGAGTGAGCTGTCCTGTGTACTAAGAGAGAACAGTTTATGTAGACTCTTACTCATGTACTTTTGTTTATCTTAGTAATATAGACTTAGACATACTTAATTACTGCGTATTGTAAGCTTTATGACTCAAATTTTATATAAATATGTTTATGTAATGATATCATGTGAATTTGGATGTTCTTTGGAAACTAGTGATTGTAGAGCCTTGTATATTATGTGAAGAGTTCTTGATTGGAAGGGTAACCAATCAGGGGTTCTTCGTACAATATACGGCGTCTGCCATGACTAGGCCATCCTCAGTTCGTGACAATAACTAGCCCCCTCAAGTCATGATAATAAAGGACCTTAAGGCTCGTATACGAGACTTAATGTAGGGATTTTTTCCAATTCACATCTAAAGATCCTAAAATAAATATCAAGTTTTAGAATAAATGCTAGGTTATTTGCTTTTCTTTTCTATATTTTGAATTTTCAAAATAATAAAGTTCTCTTTAGTGCATTATTCTTCATTCTCATGCATTCCCTTCTTTGAGAATAATCCTTCAATAAACATTTATATAACCACTATTTCTTCTCATTTAGGGAAATGTAAATAAAATCCATAGACTTGTAAAGTAGAACCCTAAAAATCACCATCCTCATTTGTAAATAATTTTCTTATTTTCTGTAAAATAAAACTTTATCTTTCGTTCTCTCAAAATAAAAAGGCAAAAAAAAAAAGAGAGAAAGAAATAAAAAGGGAAAAATTTGAAAAAATGAAAATGAAAAGAAAAATTGCTAATGGTTATAAATCCTTATGGGCTTAAAGAGCAAACACAAGCTCAGGCCTTTAGCCCACTCAAATAACCAACCTAAATACTTGGTTTCCAAACTACACGAAGCCCCTCAACCTATTAAGAAAGCCAACATGAGCCCCTTAGCCCATTCAACCCAAACACTAGTCCCTTGGGCGTATTCAAGCAACTTACCCAAACACAAGCCACTTGGCTAGGTAGCCAATCTGAACACAAATCACAGCCCATCAAGGTAGCTAACCCAAACACAATCCTTAGCCTATGAAGGTAACCAAGCTAAGCCAAAACCCCTAGTCTAGTTAGAAAGCCGAGCCTAACCATAAACAAAGCCAAAACATAACCTAAAGCCTTAAACGTAGACCAAGTCAAATACCGGGGCATAATTTCAGAAACTTAGGGGCAAAGCCAGTCTTCACCCTGGGCAAATAAATATATATTCCTCCTTAAGAAATCAATAACTCACTTTTAAAAGGTTTAGAATGAAAAGAGGTAAACTATATTCTACACACTAACCCAAAACACTTTGAGAGTTTAGCGACATAAGAGTAAGGATACTTTGGGCTCATTCCTTAAAAGAAGTCCACTTTAAATGTGATAAGTAGATTGAAATGAAGTTAGGCATTCATTTTCAAATCCCAAACATGATTACCCTTTGTTAACCCTGTTGGACCAATTTGGAGAATTTTCAAATTTAAACTCTGTCAAAAACCATCTCACAATGAGGTAATTCGAAGGTTAGGGTCACTGATTAGAAGATAAGGGTAACATTGGTTTATGCTTGCTTAAGTGACTACTTTTATTTCTGATAAATTGTTATTATTATTTTTTTTAATGAATAAGAGCCAATTTTCCTTTCAAACACCTTAAGCTCATACACTAAAAATCCATAGATTTAGGGCCTTGAATCATTTAAAAAGCAAAAACTCGGCAATGGAGACAATCACTCTTGGGGCCAAAAGAAGAGAGATAATGAGGCAAAGAAATTAAAAAAGAAAGACAAAGGAAAAAAAAAAAGAGGAAGAAGAAGAAGAAGAAAAGCGGCTAAAAAATTGGGCCCAAGTTTAAGACAAAAAGCCCCAAGAGACAGATCACATCCCAATAAGGATAGCCAAACCAAATCAAAAGGCCAGGAGTCAAAATAGTCCCAAAGATACGAGGCTTTAAATCACATTCTAAGGCCTAGAAACCTAAAATCTCTATATCTACTCTAAAGCCTCCCTTACTTATGCTGAATCACACAAGGCCTTCCCACCCATAATACCACCCTTACACAATAAAAGCTCATCCAATCTTGAAAGATAATCTATCTTTAATAAAAATTGTCTTTGAAACTGGGGCAAGCATACTTCTAATTTTTCCCTAAGGTTCTCAACTTGTACTCGCGAGATTAATGAAAGTATTTCTTCCAAAATAAGCTTTCTCATTAGTCCTTTTTGAAACCCTTTGACTAAAGGCCTAAATTCATAATGTTAAATTGAAAAAGACCTAAAGGATTGATCAAGGCATATCATCTACAAAGTATACTGTAATTTTTGGAACTGTAGTCAAGGGCAAAATCAAGACCAAGAGCTAGCAAGGAAGCCCTCTTCAACTAGACTAATCATGAGTTTTCCTTAGAGAAGGAATCTTTAAAATCACAAAGACCTACGAGGTAACCCAACATCAAGGTCAGGGGGCATTAAGAAACCCTATATGATTACCAAAGAAAGGGGTAGTTACCAACTTTCTCCTTAAATAAGAATTTATAACCGTTGGAAAACTTTCAAATAAAAAAGGGGGAGACAAGAAGAAAAAAAGAAAGAGAGAAATTAAAGGTTTTTTGTCCAATCTGTATCAACTCAAGTAGCTAAGCTTTGATTTCACGTCATCCGTTTCCTTTTCAAAGTGGTCACTCTTTTTAAATTGACCATAATAGTCAGCCTTTCTATCCTATTGCAGTTTTTAATGTCCATTAACTCTTTTTCAAATCAAAGGGCTTATCCTTTTTCATAAATGGGTGTTTTTCAATAATTTCCCCGTAAATACTTTTCCAATTCAAGAAGTCTTTTAAAACTGGTTTCTTTCCTAACTTTACTTCTTCAATCCTTCATCAACTTCTCCTTAGGGCTCTAGCCAACTCTTAGAGCGCTGACCCGCTCTTTTATTCTTTTCAAGGATCTAGCCAGCTTTTAAGGTGCTGACCCGTCTTTCAGATTCTAGCCAGCCTTTAAGGCACTGTCCTGTCTTCTTTTTACGATTCTAGATAGCTCTTAGAGCGCTGACCCACTATTTTATTCTTTTTGGAGTTCTAGCTAACTCTTAGAGCACTGACCCACTCTTTTGTTATAGTCCGCCTTTATGGTATCATCCCATCTTTCTTTTTAAGGTGCTAACCAGCTTCAAAGCTTTACCTTCACTTTCATCAATTCTCCTCAAGATCCAAGCCAGCTCTTAGAGCACTAGCCCACTCTTTTAATTCATTTTTTAAGGATTTAACCAACCTTTAGGGTGCTATAACATCTTTCATTAGAGTTCTGGTCAACTCTTAGAGCGCTATCCCTTCTTTCTTTTAATCTTTTCTAAGGTGTTAGTTAGCTTCTAAAGCATTATCCCCTCTTCTTTTCTTTTTAGGGTTCAAGCTAGCTCTTAGAACATTGTCCCCTCTTCAATTCTTTTTAAGGTTTTAGTTTGCCTTTAGAGCGTTGCCTCGTCTTGCTAAGGTTCTAGCCAACTTTCAAAACATTACCCCCTCCTTCATCAATTTCTCTTAGTAAGCTCATAAGGCACTTCTCTTCAACCAATTCTTAGTGAGCCCAAAGGGCGCTTCCTTTCATCCTCAATTTACTTTAGCGAATCCATAGGGTGCTTCTGTTCACCAAGTTCTCTTAGCAAGCCCGTTGGGCGCTTTTTTTTACCAATTTCTCTCAAGCGAGCCTAAAGGGTGCTTCTCTTCACCAAATTCTCTTAAGTGAGCCCAAAGGGCGCTTACTTTCATTTTTAACTTCTCTTAGCAAGCCCATTGAGTGCTTTCTTTCACCAATTTCTCTCAAGCAAGCCCATAGGGCGCTTCTCCTCGTCAAATCCTCTTAGCAAGCCCAAAGGAAGCTTCCTTTCATCATCAATTCCTTTTAACGAGCCCATAGGGCGCTTTCTTTTACCAATTCCTCTCAAGCAAGTCCAAAGGGCGTTTTCTCTCATCATTGATTTCATATAGGGTTGCTAGTTTACCAAAGATGCTCCCATCTAGGTTAATCGACTCAAAGGAGCACTACCAAATTTCAATTAAGGGTCTTAGCCAACTCTAGGAGTGCTTCACCCATTTCGCCTAGAATAGTTAGCTCAGAGGAGCACTACCAAGTTTATCTTGAATCAATTCCAAAAGTTATGGTTACTAGTTTACCAAAGATGCTCCTGCCTAAGTTAGTCAGCTCAAAGGAGCACTACCTGGTTTCAATTAAGGGTCTTGGCCAGCTCTAGGAACGCTTCTCCCATTTCATCTAAGATAGTCAGCTCATAGGAGCACTACCAGGTTTATCTTGAATCAATTCTAAAAGTTAAGGTTGCTAGTCTACCAAAGACCATTTGCCTAGGTTAGTCGGCTCAAAGGAGCACTACTAGGTTTCAATTAAAGGTCTTAGCCAACTCTAGGAGCACTTCACCCATTTTACCTAGGATAGTCAGCTCAGAGGAGCACCACCAGATTTATCTTGAATCGATTCCAAAAGTTAAGGTTGCTAGTCTGCCAAAGATACTCCTACCTAGGTTAGTCAACTTAAAGGAGCAATACCTAGTTTCAATTAAGGGTCTTGGCTAGCTCTAGGAGTGCTTCACCCATTTCATCTAGGATAGTCAACTCATAAGAGCACTATCAGGTTTATCTTGAATCAATTCTAAAAGTTAGGGTTGCTAGTCTACCAAAGACCTTTTGCCTAGGTTAGTCGGCTCAAAAGAGCACTATTAGGTTTCAATTAAGGGTCTTAGCCAACTCTAGGAGTGCTTCACCCATTTCACTTAGGATAGCCAACTCATAGGAGCACTACTAGGTTTATCTTGAATCGATTCCAAAAGTTAAGATTGCTAGTCCTCAAGAGACTCTCCCACTTAGGATAGTTAGCTCAAAGGAGCACTATCAGATTTCAATTAAGGGTCTTAACTAACTCTAGGAGTGCTTTGCCAACCTTGGTTAGTCAACCCATAGGGGGCACGACCAAGTTCTCAATATCCCTTTAAAGTCTTAGCTAACTCAAGGAGCACTTCACTTACCTTAGTTAGTTAGCCCATAGGGGGCACAACTAAGTTTTCTCAATCTTTTAAGGTCTTAGCCAACTTAAGGAGCGCTTCACCCACCTTGGTTAATCAACTGATCGCGACACAACCAAGTTTTCTCAATCTTTTAGGGCCTTAGCCAGCTTAAGGAACACTTTGCCCGCCTTGGTTAGTTAACTCATTGGGGAACAACCAAGTTTTCATTTCTTTTAGGATCTTAGCCAACTTAAGGAGCACTTACCATTTCATTTAGTTCAAGGCCTTAGCCAGCTTAAGCACGCTCACCTTAGTTAGTTAGCTTATTGAAGCACGACCAAGTTTTCATTTCTTTTAAGGTCTTAGCTAGGTCAAAGAGCGCTTACCCATTTCATTTAGTTTAGGGCCTTAGCCACTTAAGGAGTGCTTTGCCCGCCTTAGTTAGTTAACTCATTAGGGAACGACCAAGTTTTCATTTCTTTTAAGGTCTTGACCAACTCAAGGAGTGCTTACCCATTTCATTTAGTTTAAGGCCTTATCCAGCTTAAGGAATGCTTCACCCGCCTTAGTTAGTCAGCTCATTAGGGCACAACCAAGTTTTCATTTCTTTTATGGTCTTAACTAACTCAAGGAGTGTTTACCCATTTCATTCAATTTAAGGCCTTAGCCAACTTAAGGAGTACTTCACCTGCCTTAGTTAGTCAGCTCATTAGAGCACGACCAAGTTCTCTCATATCTTTTAGGGTCTTAGCTAGCTCAAGAAGCTCTTCGCCCGCCTTGGTTAGTCGGTTCATTAAGGGCACGACCAAGTTCTCTTATTCTTTTAGGGTCTTATCCAGCTCATGGAGCACTTCACCTACCTTAGTTAGTTAGCTTATTGGGCTATGACCAAGTTTTCTCGTTTATTTTTAGGGCCTTAACCAACTCAATGAGTGTTTTGCCTATTTCACCTCGATTCGTCAGCTCATACGAGCACGACCATGCTTCAATTCTTCTTTCAATCTTTTGACCATCTCTTAGAGCGCTACCTCTCTCTTCAACAAAGTCCTTAGTGGACAAAGCCTAGGATAGTTAGCTAGCTGTAGCGCTTCTTAGAATAATTTCCAACCTTAGGGAAAAAATTGTTTTTTTTCGACTTTATAGCAAAATTTTGCTCAAACTTCACCGTAAGGAGAGACAATTATAAACACCTCATTTTTGCCCCCTTTTTTATTTTTCAAAATTTTTAGAATAAGTTAAAGGGTCCTAAATTAGGAAAAATAAAAAAAATAGAAAATTAAAGAAAACCCAAAAAAATATATAAATAATAAAAATTTTAGAAAAAATAAGAAATTTTAGAAAAATACAAAAATAGGAAAAAGCACAAAAAAATAAGAAATTTAGAAAAAATACAAAAAATGGAAAAATTTAGAAAAACTGAAAAGTCACAAAAAATTTAAAAAAATGAAAAAATAGAAGATTTAAGGAATTTAGAAAATAATAATTTTTTATAAATAGTTTATATAGAATATAATTTTTTAATGAGGAGAAGACCGTTGAACTTAGGTTTTAGGCTTAGATTTGAATTTAGCCCAAGCTGACCTTGCCCATGCACATATGAACATGGTACGGGCCAATAACCTAACGGTAAAACACTTAAGCATAGCATTAGGTATAACTCAAAGGTCAAGGATTCGAATTTTAGCAAAGGCATGGAAAGCCTTTTATTTTTTTAGAAGACACATTGCCACACCATGCACAAATAATATTGCCACATATCCTGATATGTAGCACATTTGGATTGGGTGACAACTGACATGGTGTCAGGTAGCATGACACGTAGCATGCCACGTCAACTTCCCCCTTACAACGTCAGCTGCTACGTATTACGTGAGGACTCGTGGCACAACATAGTTGGATGACACAACTGACGTGGCACTATGTCAGCACTTTCCTCTCTTTCTCCCCATTTTCCACATTTTCCCTAGATTTTTCTCACACTTTCCTTCTTGGTTAGTCAACTTCAACATCAATTTTAAACCCTTTTTTGTTGCAATTTCACGAAATTAATGGTAAAGTTGCAAAATAAGCATGGAATACTATAATTTGAGCCCAAAAAACAGCTTTATTACTTTCATTTAATCTTGTCAAAATTGAATTAAAAAGAGAAAAAAAAAACAAGAAAATTAGATGGGCATTGAATCCAATGTCCTTTTAAAAGTTCAAAATACACACACAAAAAAGGGGGGCTCTCGCACATCACACACAAGAAACACAAACTCACTCTCCCTCTTTAAACTGGCTTTCTCTCTCTCACTTTAACTAAAAAACATACACACATGTAGGGAGGGGTGGTTGGTTTGGGAATCTACTTTCGAACAAAGGAGTAACATACACACATTCTTGGCCTTCTTTTTCTTTCATACCCTCTCTTGACACAGGCCCTACTTTACATGGTTCTCTCTCTCTCTCATTGAATATAGCAACATATACAAACCACCTAGATTTGCCGCCTACTCGATCTCTCCTTATACAACCTACCCTCATCATCGATAGCAGCACACATCACCCTCTCCATCATCAACACCATGAGCATGACCTACACTCACCGATCATCTCTCTCTTGCAAACCTAATTGCAACATGCCCCAACCTCCATTACACCCTCTTTCTCTCTCTCACTAAGTTCTCAAATGAATCAAACACCAAACAACTCACCCTCTCTGCCTCGACCACTCCCTAGCCACTCTCTCGCCAAACCACAGATATACACACACAAATCTATCGCTCCATTTGCCCATTACTCCACACTCAACTACTCTCTCTCTCTCACTCACCACATCTACTAACCAATGCCAAAACCCAATCCGACTAGCCCCTTTCGCACAATCTAAGCCATTTGTTGTTGTCACTACCAAACAGTAGTAAGCCCATCGAGCTAACCCAATTGTAACAGCAATCTGAAATGGAAAACTCACTTCATCAAGAATACATTGACACGCTATAGGCCATCTACATAGTTCAGCTGCACCAATTTGGACACCATGACCATGAACACCGCCACCATCAACCCAAATTCTAACCACCACCAATGATCGCTAAACATCATGGTCTAGGCCTTACTCAACAATAACTCTCTCTTGCAACCTAGTCTTGACGACCCTTTGTACAGTAACAGAAAGATTGGCTACAATGGTAGCAAGGTCTTGTATTTGCTCTTCAATACTTCATAAGGTCTGTTGTAAGACATAGCCACGACCATGAGCATTACTTTTAGTATCATTAATCTCTCCTTGAATACTAAGATTTGACATTTTCAATACAAGGCTGCAAAAAATCAATTACTCTAACAGAAAATCCTTACACAACTTAACAATACAACTTCTTACAGTGATTCGAAACTTGCTCTATTTTTCCATAAGAAAACAAAGTAGAATAGAACACACTAACATACAATATAATAAGGTCAACTACTTCAAAACTTAGCTCTCGGTTGCAACCTTAAGCCTTGATACCAAGATTATATGATGTGCTTAGGAGCTCAGTAATCACAGGAGCTTACCGTGGGTAATAGTAATCAAATGGATCCTTTGAGATGTCAAAGAAAAGGGAATGGACGAACGATCAAACATAGTAGCTTTCGTGAGCTACTCAAAGGATATGACACACCAACAAACACAACACAAGTTAGTACTTCACTTAATATAACACACAAGCTAATACTAAGGTCTACTTACCATTAATCTCGAGCTATTTGGCAAGATTACATAAAAGTGTAAGATAATGTACTTGGAGAGGGTTATCTCACAAAAACAAGAATATTCAATTGATATAAGGTATGATATACGATTCCAGCTACAAAGAAAAGAGACAATTTATAGTAAGTTCCTAAGACAACAAGGAAACCTATGTAATTACAATAAAGGGTAATACAAAAATACTATCATAGTACATTACCAAGAAGGCTAAAAGAAACAAATAGAATAAAGGAATATAGTACAATGTTAGAAAAAGGAATGTTGTTAAAAAAGGGTTGAATGTACTAACATTAGGGATGTGGCTGACAAAGGGTACTCGAAGTTACCGATACAAATAGAGGATGCTACTGTTCTATAGGTCGAGTAAGTAGGATTCGACATGTAAGGGACTCGGCCTCAACATTTATCAAGTCAGCCTTAACAGTCAACAATTCAGTATATTGGAAGAGAAAAGTTTAACACATGGTTTCCTCGACCTCGGCATTTGAAAAATGGGCCTCAACAATCTGCAAGTTGTTGACTAAGTAAGGGTCAAAGCAGAGTAGGGTACGTCCGAGCTCGAGCTCCAGAGAGTTCTCTCACTGTTCTTTCGCATACTATTGCTCATCCTCAACAGGCTGATGAGAAAGAATTCTTTAGACGAGAGACCATAGGCCTTGAAGATAGGCACAAGTAAGGGGTCTAAAGGTCGACAATCCATCATAACCACCGTACACTAGGTAAGCGATTCTCCTCATCACGAAGAACCCACAAGTACAATAGGCATAGATGACGATTGACCGTAGGATTTGTTTACCCTTACAGGTTTTGTTAAGGTTTACATTCTTAAGTTGTGGAAAATCAGAAAGCTCCCTTTCGATGAGTATCTATTAGATAACAAGCGCAATGCCCAAGCAATTCCACTATATTCAAGTATTGAGTATGATCTAAGTTGTAATGTAGTTAACAGTACAATGGTTGAAAAAGAATTTAATTCTTTGAAGCTTAATTTTCATTCTGCCCCTTAAGATTAGAGAATAGAAAGACCTCAACCGCATAAGTGTATCACCTCAGTTAGTGATCGGGAGTTTGGCCCTTTTAAGAAGTACATTAAGGTCGGTTTAAGGTTCCCCTTCTCTCTCTTTGAGAGATCATACTTTACATATCACCGCATTTAGCCTTCTATGCTAACTCCAAAATCATATAGATTAATGATGGCTTTTGAGTGCATTTACGAAGACTTAGAAGTTAGGGTCAACATGACCTTATTCTGTTACTTTTTCACAATAAAGAAGGTTGATGGTTGGTTTTACATTTATGCCCAACTATGTAGGAAATTTTTTATAGGGTTAAAATCTTCCATACATGATTAGAAGAGAGAGTGAGTTGTAGGTAGGTTAGAGACCAACTTAGACCTCCCTACAATTTAGAGTAAACCAATTAGCAATCTGATATCAAGCAATTGCTACCCAACAACAAGAAATCCCATGACACCATTATGGAGGCCCATAATAATAACCGGTTCCTTTAGGATGCGGACACCATTATTTACAAGTATTCCTGTGGTGCTCCAATCTTCCCTAGGGATGAAATGAAAGCTCCTTAGGGTGCTAATGCTACTTAAGGTGAAGATATTGAAGGCACCAATGAAGGTACTACTGTTAAACAAGGTAAAAGTCATTTGTGGTCTCACTGTGCTAAGTGAGCTCGTAAGAGGATGGACCTTTGCTTTTACTTTAGGAGTTAAGTAGTCTTCCTTGTTCATGCTTAGCATAACGTCTGTAAGTTGTTTTATTTATACTTTAGTGTTTTCCTAACCTAATTCTTAAGTGTTTTTCTTTCATAGATATGCCACTTAAGGATTATGACTCCAAAGACCTTTTTGCTCAGTTGAAAACTAGCAATACAGGGAAAAAAGAAGACACAAAGAAAGCTCCTATGAAACCGCCCATGAAGCCACCTATGAAGTCCATTACTGAAACAACCAGAGACTCATCAAACAAGAACAATAATGAAAAGGAAGATTACGAAGACTATCAAGCCAAGAAAGAGACCTAATACACACAATTGTCTACCTTTAGAAAGGGACCTAGCCAAGGGAAAAACTCCTGACAAAGGTCGAAAGAAAAATTATAAAACTGATTGTAGCTCCAAGGACCCCAGAAAGACCAAAGAGGGCCTTGTTACTACACTAGGAACTTTGAAGCCTTCCAAGAATGAGATCAAGGAAGTCTTGCAATTTTTCCCCTACTAGAATGTTACCACTACCAATCATGCCCTTGGAAATGGACAAGTTGCTCTAGAACTGGTGAAGGGTATTCGTCTCCCAAAGGATGTCAGTCCTCTAATGAATATTATCAAATTCTATCAAAATTCAAGTTCTTATAGTTCGCTACAATTGGCTACCTCAAAAATAAGAACTTAAATTCTAACAAAATCAGCATTCAAGTTTTATCATGTAAGGTTCTTTCCATCATATGTAAGTAAGATTTATAGGTCACCATCTCACTTGGCTTTTGTTTTTCAAAGTTCTCATTGTTTGATGATGATTGTTGAGGTTTCAAACAAAGAGAAAAAAGCTATAAGTCTATCATCTTATATCCTTTTATCCTCCTTTGATTCATTTTGGTCTAAGGAATTCTATTTCTTTTCCCTCTAAATTGTCAAAGATGCCAAAAATCAAGTCGCTCGTGTTGAGACCAAGTACAAGATGCTTAAGGAGAAGTAGGGATTGGAAAAGGCAAAACTGGAGGAAGAGATTAAAAAAAATGGAAAGAGAAGGCTAAGAATGAAGCCAAGTTAAGGAAGGAGAAGGAAGCAGCTCTAGTCAAAGATCAAAAGAAGAGATTACAACTAGTCTCCGACTTGCAAGAAGCATAAGGTGAGGTAGAAAGCCTCAAGGGTAAGCACATTGAGGAGATAGCCCACTTGTAGAGCTCATACGAGGAGCTTAAAATCAAAACAGTAGACCTTGAGAAGGAGTAAGGCTTAAGTTACAAAAAGGCTTACAATAAAGCCTTTTAGGACATATAAGAAAGCTAGGAATACATGGACTTCATGTCGTACAAGATGCTCGATGGGGTGAATTTAGCTCAAGATGAAGTTCTTATCCACAGTCCTATCAATGATTTAAGTTGTTTAGACTTCGCCAAGCAAGGTCAAAAAGAAGGGGTTCCTACTGCTCCCACTAGTGAAGATCATATGAATGGAACTGTGGTAGATTTAGAGCATTCAGATTGATGGTAGCCCATCGTCTATTGATTAGACTTAGAGCCTTATGCCTGTAACCAATTGATGGCTTAAGGCTTTTAAGTGACTTATTACCTATTTAGTAAACTTTGAGCATTATACCCATTGTCAACTAATGACTTAAAGGTTTATAAGTAGCTCGTCATCCTTTATAAGGACTTATAGCCACTATGCCTATCACCCCTAAAGGGGTTTAAGGCTTTTATGTCTCGTCATCCTTTATTTCTTAGACTAAGAAATTCATAGATATCCATTTCTCATCATTCGTCAAATATAAGACTTAGGGACTAAGCACTTTGTAATGTGCTCATTGCCCTTTAGTAGGACTTAGAGATTTCTTTGCTTTTTCCTCATAGGAGAGGTCAGATGAAGGCTATTTGCATCTTTGCTAATTGATTAAAACCTTTAGGTAATATACTTTTATAATCATGTTCGTGCCAGTATGAGGAATGCCATGGTAAGGTAAAACATGATATAAAGTTGAATAACATCAAATAAAGCAACACTTCATTAGACAAACTATGGAATGGAAACAAGGTTGGTTCATTAGCTCCAACCACTTACAATACACACTAATAACAGAGATGAGTAAGTAAGCAGGTTAATGGACTAACATTAACAACTTGAACAGCATAATCATGAAACAAACATTCTTCAAAACACAATCAAGTCTTAAACATAAAATCATTAATCCACATAACATGAGATTGAAAATTCGCATAACTTCATTCAATAGATTGATCATTTAAAGTAAGGCCTAAGATTATCAGCATTCCATGCCTAGGGAATGGGTTGTCTATCATGTTTCTCTAATCTATATGCATGCCCATTCCCTACTACCTCCTTTACCCTCATAAGGTGTAAACGTCGCAATTTAGCTTTCTAAGTATAGAATTGAACTCGTATATTGTAGATGCTTTCTTTAAGTTAATTGAGCTAATAAGTTTAAAATTGATTAAATTTTTAAATTTAAAACTCAAAATAAGTAAGAAAAACCCTAACTAATTGATTGAAACTTTAATTATGTATGAAAACCTTATGCCCTAAACATGTGTAATTGTAAGAGATTGACCCCAACTTAATAAAAATCTTAATCGCGTATCAAAATCCTAAATTTTACCTACGTATACATGTGAGAAATCGAACCTAAACTTGATCAAAACCGTAAAATCAAAACTTCAAGCTTATAAATGTGCTAATTTGCTACGAAGACGATATAACCCTAATTAAACCAAATAACAAACGATTAAAGATAACTTCTAAATACTTATAAGAGTAGCAATACCACATTTAATTCATAAAAATTTATAATATTATTTTGTAATTAATACTAACCTTATATTTATACATATAAGTTAGTATTATGTTATTTTAGACCTTATTGGTTATTTAGACAATATATACTAAATATTATTTATAAGATTAAAAATATGTAAGGACATTCTAATATATGTTTATTAATTTATTATAATTAATTTTCTATTTTTCCTCTTATTTTATCTTTTTCTCTCTCTTCTTTTCATTTCCAAATTATTTATATATAATACAAAATATTCAAGGAGTTAACCAAGTCAACATATCGACTAAGTCAACATGTCTTTGTCAAATCCATTAAATAACCTTATCGAATGCATTTAATTTTTCCTTATCTTTTCTTTTTCTTTTCCTTTTTTCTTTTCTTTTCCTCCCCATTTTCTCTTGGCCTTAAAGTCCTTGTAGCTTCGAGAGTTCTCCAAATCACTCTAATTTCTATCAATTAATCATTTCAAATAAGAAGTCAACTCTCTTCCATTGGAACCAACAAACGTACATATATATACTTTCCATCATCTTCTTCCCTTGTATCTCCTCCATTTTCTTTATCTACTCCTCCACTTCCAACCATACTATTAAACTACCTAATTTTCAATACTAAAAGGAGGGATTAAAAGAAGAGTTATCCACTAAACTATATATTAAGGTAAGTGATTATATTTAATTTACATAATATTAGTTGTAATCCTTTATGTAAAAGTATGTTTTATGTAATTTCTTGGTATATTTTTTTATATCTTGTTCTTGATATATATAGCATGTATTTAAGTGTAAGAATTTACAAGCTTTATGTAAGCATATTAATTTTTAATGTATAATCCATTTCTTTTGAAGATTTTGTTCATATGTATATACATAATATATATATGTAATATTATATGTGTAGATAGATAGGTATATATATGTTAGTACTTTACTTAGAAATATGAGTATATGAATAAATACATATATATATATTTATATGGTTTACATGTATATGGATATGAATATAGAAATATATAGTATGTACATAAACACCTATATATATATAACATTCTTAATATGTATATATAAGAAAATTGAACTGAAAATATGTGTATATGTGTATAGATATTACATATATTGAGGTGTTTTTAGAAATACACCAAGAAAATATAAAATATGCATGTATATATATGTGTATAAGTATATGTATATGTATATAAATACGTACAATAAAAGTATAGTACATGTATGTACGTCTATATACATGTATAGATATTTGTATGTGTATACATATATATATGAGTACATATACTAATGTACTAAGTACAAGTGTCTTTAATGGTATACTAAATATAATAATATAAACAAGAATGCATATGTATATGTATATGTATGAGTGTATAAAATAGAACATTAAATATAAATACATATAATAAAATATTAGATATAATAACTAAGAGCTATATGCATGTATATAAAGACATAAGTACAAAAGTATAATTACACATATACAAAATACAATTATTTAATAATATAATCAAATATACATACATATATAATGGGCAAAAATAATAATACACAATTAAGGCCCGTAGGTTATGAATTAATTAAATATAATAATATATATAAATATACCAAATAATAATAATATAAAATTTAAGAAATAAGAAAAAACTCAATAAAGTATCACATGGACTAACCAAATTGTGCCATGTTAGCAAATATATACAAATAAATAATTAAACTGAAAACTTCAAAATAATTAAGGAATAATACCATTAATTAAGTAAATTAATAATAATAAAAAAATTACAATAAATAGCAAATTAAGCCTAAAATTAGTAAAATATAAAAATTTACATAAATTAGAATTAAAAATTTATAAAAATGTAAAATTTAGAAATTAATTAAATCATAAAATACTAAAGAAAAACTCAAAATTAATAAATAAAAATATTTGAGTCCAAATAATTAAATTTATAATAATTTAGCCTTATCTAAAAAAAATGCAGGTTTTAATATCCAAAATAGACCCCACTACATAAACATACACTCAAA
>JAMXBB010000002.1:73915359-73933018 GCA_024138015.1 Lumnitzera littorea | reverse complement strand
AAGTATGTTGTGTATATATATATATACACAACATACTTAATATGTATAAATAAGTATATAAAACCGAAAATATGCATATATGTGTATAGATATTACATATATTGAGATCTCTTTAGAAATACACCAAGAAAACATAAAAATACACATATATATACATGTATAAGACTATGTATAAAATTAGGTATAAATATGTGTATATGTATATAAATACATACAAAAAAGTATAGTATACGTGTATAGATATACGTATGTGTATACGTATATATATAAGTGCATATACTAATGTATAAAGTACAAGCGTCTTCAATGGCATACTAAAGATAATAATATAAACAAGAATACATATATACATATGTATATGTATGAGTGTATAAAATAGAACATTAAATATAAATGCATACAATAAAATATTAGATATAATAAAATAACTAAGAGTTATATGTGTGTATGTAAACACATAAGTACATAAGTATAATTACACATATACAAAATACAATTATTTAATATAATATAATCAAATATACATACGTATACAATGGGCCAAAACAATAATACACAATTAAGGCCAATAAGTTATGAATTAATTAAATATAATAATATATATACCGAATAATAATAATGTAAAATTTAAAAATATATATATATATATCAAGAAAACTCAATGAAGTACCACATAGACCAACCAAATTGTGTTACGTCAGCAAATATATCCAAATAAATAATTAAACCAAAAACTTTGAAATAATTAAGAAATAATAATAAAATTAATTAAGTAAATTAATAATAATAACAAATTTTCAATAAATAGTAAATCATGCTTAAAATGATAAAACAATGAAGACTACATAAATTAAAGTTAAAATCACGAAAATATAAAATTTAGAAATTAACTAAGTTATAAAATAATAAAGAAAACTTGAAAATTAATAAATAAAAATATTTGAGTGAAAATAATTAAATTTACAACAATTTAAACTTATCTCAGAAAATACAGGTCTCAACATCCAAAACGGGTCTCACTACATGAAAGTATGTCCAAAAATGATAAACAACAATTATAAGATCATAAAAATAAGAGTTATAATGAAAAAGTTACATGCTACTGAAAATTTAAAATAAACTGAGAAGAATAGTTAAAAGATTTAAGTTAAACTATATTTATACTTTACTTGGATTATAGTAGAAAACTAGGCAAAATATAATAGATATTTAGTTGATTAAAGAACTCAATTTTTCCAAACACTTATAAGTCTTATTATCTTTTAGGTACTGAATTGTCAAATACAAAAAACCCCAAAGATTTGGAGAATAAGCAATATTCTAAGTAAGGGAGTTCTAATGACTCACTATCTGCTTGTACGTATTATTTGTGTGATGTTTTGCTAGTTGTTATTAACTATATTTTTAAATAACTATTTTGCTTGTTTGCTATCATTCTTATAATCACCTTCTTAAACTGGTAAATATAAATATCTGACCAAAATAACCAGTTATATTCGTCGTATGTCTATAACTTAGCTGATGTATTGATGGAGAGTACTAACTTAGCAAAATTTTGGGAGAAGTATTTTTGGAAATCATTTTTTTGATCTTAAACATATTTTTGTACGATTTCTATAAGGGCTTGTAGTGCTTGAAAATGATATTTTTATCGTTAAGATAAAGTTAACATGGGATCTCTAAGTGAGAGTGAGAGAACTCGCTTTATTGTACCCATAGGGCCTTGGATAGATTTTGATTGAGAAAGGACTCGCTTAGTTGTGTCCAAGGGGTCTTGAATGGCAAATGGCCTTAGTTAGGGTTCATCTATTTGGATTGGTATTTCTTTCTCAACTAGGGTAATAGGCGAGTGTCACCTGGAGGAGTGGTGGCCCTAGGTAGCCTCATGTGGTTAAGGTGAGATATCCCATACGGGTAAGTACGGGGGATAATCAAAGTGTAAATGACATAATTCTACACCTTCCATATCTCCGGACTCCTATGGATGTGTTGCTTGCATTCATCATGCTTTCATTCATCGCACTTAGATTCATTTCGTATGTCGATAACTTAGATGTATGCCAATAATATTTGACAACTTACATGTGTGCTAATAATGTTTGATAACTTGCTTGAACAGTAATAGTGAGGAACAAACTCATTGAGCTATGGTTTGCTCATTCCCCTATAGTTTCTTTTGCAGGTTCATTTAAGCTATGATTAGGACAAATTCTGAGTGCTAAGTGCAAATTGGAGATAAGTTTGATAATGATAGAGTTAATAGATATGTCTGTAGTTGGTGCAAAAATATCTTTTATAGAAAATATTTATATATTAAGTATTTATATAATTTAGTATTTCTTGCAAATTGCAAGATTAATTTACCTTCTCTTATTGTTTAGAATGGGATACCGATTCTTTGTGGTTCTATAGGATTTTGGAATATCGGATATTCATAATTATTTATATTTTACAGTAAACTAATTAATTGAAAATTAGAAACCTTAATGATTAATCATTTAGAGTCTTGCGATCCCTGACTTGTTAAGTAATTTTTGTATCATAAGTACACACATATATGAAAATTTTAGATAATCTTACTAGGCTCCCTCTAGGGTCTTGACATAAGGTCTTCCCATGCTGGAGTTAGCTTTCCTTGACATTCCCTCACTCCTAAGGTCTCTAGCTTCCTACAGACCAAATCACCATGTCAAAAGTGCTTGTACCTAACATGCTTATCATAATACTGAGCTCCCCGCTACTAATAGACAGTAAGGTGAGCTTTGGCCAATGCCCGTGTCTCATTAATAGTGTCTACGTTTGCTCAAAGGCCAATATTATTGTATTTAAGGTTATAAGCTCAAACTCTCGCACTTTCCACTTAGAGTTCAATTGGTAGCACTACGTCAAATTCAAAGGCCAACTGGCAAGGAGTATGGACTATCAAGGTCCTTTGTGTAGTCCCATACCCCCAAAGAACATTTGGTAACTCATCTGCCCATTAACTACTAGCTTAGTTCACCCTCTTCTTCAAACTTTAGAGGGTTGACTTTGTTCATGGCCTTTACCTATCCATTACTCTGAGGGTGTATGACTGACGTATAACACAATATAATTTGCTGAGCCTCAGAGAACTCTCTGAACTTGTCATTGTCAAATTGCAAGCCATTGTCTATAATAATAGCATAAGTTATCCCGATTCTGGTCAAAATGTTACTAACCATGAAAGCATCAATGCTTTGCTCCGTTATACTCACCATTGCCTTTACTTCAACCCTTTTGGTAAAGTAATCTACCGCAATGGTGATATACTGTCTTTGCTTAGTGGTTTTTAGAAATGGGTCGAGGATCTCCAACCCCCATTGGGCGAAAGACTAAGGACTAGCAAGTATGATCAAATATGTACTTGGGGCCCTTTCTGTCAAAGCATTCTTTTGACAATAGATGCAAGTTTGAACCAAACGAAGTGAAACTTTCTTCATCTTAGGCCAACAATATCCTAGTCGTAGTGCTCTTATATACAAAGCTCTATCTATAATGTGATTGTTGCACACTCTAGAATTTAGGTCAGAAGGACCCGTTCTATTTCCAATGGTCATAAACATCTTAAATAAGGCATACTTAATCCCCTTTTGTATAGCTTCTCATCAATGATGGTAAAATCAGAAGCCTCGTAAACAAGTCTTCGAGCTTCCTTTCTATCTCAAGGCAAGATACCGTTCTTCAAGTAATCAAGAGAAAGGTCCATCCAATAGTAATCCACTTCCTTTTATTGTACCTCCAAACATTTTGTCGATTACTATTTCATATTCTTTTCTAGCAGATATTCAATAAAACTCTTCTCCTCCCAGTTTAGCAAACCTGTGGAAGCCAACTTAGGCAACTTCTTTGCAGAATAATTTTCCATCCACAAAATCTTTACCAATTACCAAGCTTCAAAATCTACTTCGAACTCCTTAACCAACTCTAAGTATTTAATCATGTTCTCATCCTTTGCCATACTATCTCCCTTAACATGATTAACAATCAACCGGGAATCAAAGTAATTAGCAATTAACTAGGAATCATGGTAAACATCCAGATGCTTAACCCTAACTTCTTTAGCTAGCTTCATCCTTACTAAAAGTGCCTCACATTCTTATTCATTATTGCTAGTAAGGAACCCAAATTTTAAAGCATAAGAAATTCAAACTCCCATTAGGCCTTTTAATATTAGACCTACCCACTCCATTCACTTGTAGATGATCCATTAACATACAATGTCTAGATCAACTCTTCACTTTGCATAACAAATCCTTCATTCCCAATAAACTCAACTATAAAATTTGCTAAAATTTGAGCCTTAAGGCCTCTCTAGGTCGATACTGAATCCTTAGAGCACTAAGCTCTAGAGCATACTTTATCATTTCCCCTAAGGTGTCAAGCTTTTGCAAAGCTTGCTTTAGGGGTTAATCGATTAAAACCATGACCTAATGAACCTCAAAGCAAGGTCATAGCTTCTTGGCCACTACAACAATTGCTAGGACAAACTTCTCTAATTTTGTATACCATAGCTCACCTTATAGAATATGACTAACATAATAAACCGACCTATGTATCCATCCTTCTACTCATATGACCATAGACGAAAGAGCTTGGTCACTTACTAACAAATATAGATAAAGGGTTTCACCTTTTACTGGGTTTGATAAGACCAGTAACTTAATTAAGAACTCCTTTAAGGCCTTAAAGGCCTGCTCAAATTCCATGGTCCATCTAAACTCAAATGGATTTCTTAAAACATGAAAAAATTCTACACAACTCTCTACACTTTTAGAGAAAAATCGATTCACCACTGCTTGTTAGGACCCATATGATAGTCTAGTAGTGACAGACCACCATATACTAGTCAAAAATAATCAATTAATGCTTTTTTACTCGTTAATTACTTTTAAAGAATACATGAAGTGTCATTCCTAGAACAGCCATAGAGTGTAGCAGATAATATAGCACAAAATAAAAGTTCACATCCTATTATAAAATATAAATTACAAAACTTGATATAAGAAGTTAATAAGTCATTTTAAATACTAAATATTACAACAAACTTGTAGACAAAATACTTAAAATACATGCTAGTTATAAGATTTATAATTTCTTCGCACAATCCCATGGCCCGCTTTTATCTTCCTAATTACATACCAATGACTTTGACCTTCCTGGATATAGTTAGTAAGTTTCCTATAAAAAGTTTTAATTATAAGGGTGTAAGCTACAACTAGCTTAGTGAGTCATCCACTAATACCACCTTTCAAGCAAAACAAGCAACTTAACATACATATAATATGCAATAAACAAATCAAACATATGCAACAATACATGCAGCCAACCAATATCCGGAATGTGTCTAGGGTATTTCCGCCCACCCCTCCTTCCCCCCACCTTGAACTTAGGTTGAGAATTCATAGTTCCACCAATATCTAAGTATCCAAATTTAGCGTAAAGGTCTCTTGGCATAACATCCTTGGCCACCATAACAAAATAGCTGCAAAATCACAATTCTTGGCTAAACTCTTTTCCATATCATCATAATGATCAAGAGATAATATCCCTTAATCTATCTCAGGAGAACCACCTGACCCCATGAGAGAACCAATCCCTTAATCACCTACGAGAACCAAATGAAATATATTCATCCCAAAACCAACATAATCCCAAGAAGATTGATCTTCCAATTAGTTGAGGGAATTAAATAAAGTATTCACTAAGGCCTAAATATAAGTCATAAGAGAAGAATCTCTTGATCAGTCCTAGAAAGGACCAAATAAAATATAGTTAAGAAATGAACACCTTCCCTAACCACCAAATAACCAAGGCCTAATAAGATCCCTAATTGGCCTCTAGATGTATGCAAACCCAGAACAAAAGAATGGACACAACCCCATCCAGTATATGACCATCCTCAAAGTCACTTAGTTTGTAAAAGATGAGGAAGGTTCTCACCTCTCCAGTCATTGTATGACAGAGCTAGTAGATAGTAAGATTATGCAGTATGTTATGCATGACCAGTTTATACTTTTGTTTCAATATGCTTAAGATTGATTCATAAGCGATTAACTAAATTATCAAACATTTGTATAAGAACACATCACATCACAATCATCAACTATATTATATGGAATAACTTATAATATTTTCACAAGCAATTCACATAAATCAAGCACAAGCACTTTTCCGATACCCTAGACACAAACCAGTTGATAAATATATTTAAAGTGCTACTAACTACAACCACAAGCAAGTGATACTGATCGTAAATACTCCCTTGGCCATTTCCTATTACTTATCATAATAGTCTTCAAATAACTTGAAGTCATAATCACCTAAAAAACGCAATAAAAAGTAAATACTATATATACATACAAGACTTTCTTTGTTTGTTAGTCTTATAGTTTTATGAAGTCCTTTAGTTAATTTGTGTCATGTCTTTCATGTCCAAAGTTTCATTTGTCCTTATGTTCCGGTCCTCATAATAGGTCCTCGTATTAGGTCATCAGTACAATCTAAATAGTCAAGGAAAAGAATATGTCCAATATGTCTAAGAGTCATATGTCAAAGTTGTCCATATGTTCAAAAGTCATGAGGACTTCATAATAGTCCTTAGTTAAGTATATGCCATAATGATTCAGACATGAAACTTTTGTATTACTATTTAAGCATGGATTTGTCCAATTGTTGCTCATAAGTTTCATACTAGGTTGTTTTGAAAGGAAAGTATAATATTTTAGTCTCGATATTTTGGGCATGTATATATATTGAATCTAAGAATGAAGTGGATGACGTTTTGATAAAGATAAAGGTTTCCTTCTCAGAGAAAATATATCTTTTAACTCTTTGAAGACTTTTACACACAAGATATGTTTTCAAAGGCCAAGTACCCAAAACCAAAGAACCACTCAATACGACCCTGAGAGACTAGCGCCTTACTAATTCCAGAACTCAGCGATTATGGGCCAACCTCTTTGGTGTCTCAGTCAAGCCATGCGAGACGTTAAGGACCCCTTCCTAAACTCGTACATCCAACTGCCAACCCCATCCAATTTGGATACCACTCCTCCCAAGACATACCGAATGACTGCATGCCGAGTTCTGTAAAACATACAGTCTTGTATTCTTGTACGTGTTTTCCCTTTATTTTATTTATGAGCCCGATTCTTTAGGGTTTAAGGCCTTATACTTTATTTATAATTTTGCCGCTAAAGCTTAAGACTTGCTATAACTAGCAACATTTGTACAGATACAGATATATATAGATATAGATAGATAGATATACAAAGATATATATATAGAGAGAGTGAAAACTTTCCTCTTTCAAATAAGGCTATACTTGAGTTAGCATTTGCCTAATTATTGAGTGTTAATTAAACTCTTTAATCGTCTTCGCATTCTTATCAATCTTGTTCTCAGATTGTAGTGAACCCCTTCATTTGAACCGATTAGTGAGTTACATCTAACCTTCATTCGAAACCCCGAGCGACACTTAGTGTTCGTGAGTCGTATTGAACTCTATTTCGAGCTCAAACCTCTGATTGTGTTTATATCTTGGTGAGTTATATCCATCCACATTCACTATCAAAACCCTTCCTGTTCTTTGTACCCATATTTCTTTTGAATACCCATTCCTATTCATTTCCAGATCCGCTATCGTTTCTTATTTTGATCCTTATCATATTGGTATCAAAGCTTTGGGGAGACACGCATGCTAATGTTCTTCAAAGTAGATTTGTGGTTCTAACATTTCTATTCATCATTGTTTTATAGTGCAGTTTGTTGTTCATAGTAGCTATTTGTCAGTAGTGGTAGTTGTAGAAGTTGAGTAGTGATTGTTTATGGGTTGCTGTTATTTGTTTGTTCAATTCTCTAGTCAATTACTATACGAACAAGAATATCAAAGGATAGTGTGAACAACACTGGAGACAATTCTCATGGAAGCTTGAGGAGACATGTTGATAACTTAGAATACCAGATTTAGAATCTTACTAACTCTATTCAGGAGCTTACTAGGTTAGTCAAAGGCCACAAATGTGATGACTGAGAAGAAAGGAGGGAACGGACGCCTACCAATAGGATTGGTTCCAATGAACTTTGTAATGATGTGAGACAACCGAAAAGAGCTGCCGAGCCAAAGAGAAGAGAAAACCATCCTGTGCCGAGAAGGAGGAATGAAAAGAGTGTTGACTCCAAAACAAATCAAGAAGCCCGAGAAGAGAGCTAAGGCCGAGAAGGAACATGGCCGAGTAGAGCTTTAATAGAAGTGTCCAAACCGAAGAGAATCAACCAACTTGGAATGCAAGGGATGAACCCTAGGCACCTAGCCAAGGACTTGACAATGTCAAGCTGAAACTGCCAACCTTTTGTGGAAGTAGCCGACCTAAAGAGTTCCTTGATTGGGTTCCCCGAGTCGAGAAGTTATTCGAGTGCTATAAGTACGATGATTGAGCAAAGGTTAAACCGGCTTCCTTATCCCTTATTGAATATGCAAGTCTTTGGTGGGATAAGCTAGTTGTCAAGCGAGATGCTGAAGAAGAAGAGCCAATCAGAACTTGGAGGCTCATGAAAAGATTGATGAACCAATGCTTTGTGTTAACTTATTTCAAGTAAGAGATGCTCCATGCCTTCCAGCACCTAAGACAAGGTTGAGATTCTGTTGAAGAGTATTTGCAAGAGTTTAAGACCTTGATGACTAGATGTGAAATTGCCGAGCCATAGGACTGCACCATTGCTAGATTTCTAAGTAGACTCCGAGATGACATTGCCGACATAGTTGAATTGCAGCCGTTCAACTCTCTAGACGAGCTAATTAATTTGGCACTAAAAGTGGAGACGTAGAGGAGGAGAAGGCATCAGAGGCCGAGTAGCCAACCTCAACAAGGCAGCCTTAAACCTTAAAGGTATGCCAAGAGAAGGCAAGAAAAGAAGATAGACAAAGGAGAGCTTAGCCGACCAACCCGTGCCGAGAAAGAGAAGGCACATGGCAACAAGGCCTGAGAAGTGAAGTGCTTTAAATGCTTATGCTACAGACATATTTGTAAACCCTGCAAATTTAGCTGTCTAAGTATAGAATCAAACGCCCAAACTGTAGATGATTTCCTGAAGTCAATAGAGCCAGTGAGATTTAAAACCGATTAAAAATCTCAATTCAAAACCTAAAGTAAATATGAAAAACCTTAAATTATCAATTGAACCTCTAATAGCATACGAAGACCCTAAAACCTCAAGTATATGTAACTGCAAAAGTTAACCACGAACCTCATCAAAACCCTAAGATAACAATCGAAGACTTAATCGCATATGAATATATTAAACCCTAAATGTATAAAAACACTAAAACTATTACTTTGAGGATATAAAAGCATTAATCCACCATAATTTACCCTAAAACCCTAAGTGATAATATATTCTCCATATTTTACCATTTTATTAGTAAACGACTAAAGATAACTTTCAGTCATGCATAAATTATTTAGAATACTTAAGTGATCCCTTAGAAACTATGATATTGCATTCTAGATCACATTCATCTTCTAAGTATATAACTAGGATAGTATTACATAGAGTTTGGAGTATAATTGAAGCTTAGGTTAAATGTAGTGAACCTTAACACCCTAATTGATATTTTTCATACTCGTTATACTAAGTAGCTTACCAAATGATATATATAGGATATAAATACCTAAAGTAAGATCTCATCATCTATTTTTACTAATCAATTCACCAAATGCCTCATTTCCTTAATTTTTTCTCCTAATTTTCCTTAATTACTACATTATATATGGGAAGTTAACCAAGTCAACACATGTTGACCAAAGTCAAAAGGTTGACTAAGTCAACATGTGGAAAAGTCAACACAAATGTCCCTTTCATTTGAAAAAAATATCTTCCTTCTCATGATTTCTTTTCTTTTCTTTTCTTTTAGCTTTTCCCTTCTTTTTTCTTTTTCTTTTTTTTTTTTTTGCCGTCCACTTCTTTCTCTTTTTTAGACCCCACTTGTTTGCCTTTTCAAAACAAATTCCTTTCTTCTTCCCCTTTCCAACCGTATCTTCCCTTCCCCTTTCACTCTTCTTTCCTTTTCAACTTTTCATCCATTTTCAAGAACAAAATTAAGGTATGTACTTATGATACTATGTCTTGCTTCGTCTTCTTTACTAGTTAGAAAAAGAGTTAGGTTAGGTTAAGTAGTTATGTGTTGTGTATATATATGTTGATTTAGGCTTAAAGTTTCAATATTTACATATGGAAGTGTAAAATCTTTAGGCAATGGAAGAAGATGCATGTGTACATATCTTTGAGTATGTGTACATAAGGGTATGCTAGAGATATACATGTATAAATACCTTTGTACATAATTATTCATTATATACATAACCTAAATTAAGACATCTACTAACTATACATACATATACCATGTTAAATATACCCTTAAAATACAAAAAGATGAAATTTGAGAAGCTTTTCTAAGGGGGTAGATAAGGCATACGAAAATACGTAAAAAAAATGCATATGTCACCGTATGCGTATATGGGTATGTGTATTAGTATATGTATAGTACTTATAAGTACACATATATAAGTACTTATAAGTACACAAGTATATATATTAGTATATCAAAAGTATAGGTATGTGTATCACATATGTATAAAGTGTGTAAATATATAAGAATAATAATAGACTAATGATGTAAGCAATGATATCATCAAAGGATTACATAAGCCATGACATCATTAAGTGATTACATAAGCGGTGATATAAGCATAAGTTTATAAAAGAAGAAATAATAAGATTACATAAGTATATAACATAGGTATATACATGTACTTAGAAGCCAAAAATCTCTCAAACCCTAAGACACTTCCTAAATTGAATGAAACTTCATTAAGTATATGAATTAGTAATACTAATGTAAAATTTCCTAAGTGTAAGAATCTAATAGCTAATTCAATCATTAAGTACTAAAATAGGATATAAACATAAGCAATAAGAATAACTAAACTTCAATAAGTTAAAATTTCAATAAATTTAGCCCATATCATAAAACATGGGTCTTAACGTCCAAAACGTACATCACCGTGTGAACGTGTATCCGAAAACGATAAAAAATGACTATAAGTTCGCAACTATCGAAATTAGAATGAAAAAGCTACAAAATACATAAAGGAAATCTCATAACTTATAAATATAAGAAACTAGTTATTATTAATCCCATTGAGTATGGTAAACCCTATACATATAAGACTTGAGGTATATTGGGAAACTAAATAACCTACAATAAGCTTTTAGTTCACTAAGGAGCCTGACTTCTCAAAATACTTATAAGTGTTACTATATTTTAGGTGTTCAATATCGAGGTCTAGAAATCCCAAAGCTTGAAGAACGAGCAATAATCCAAGTGAGGGAGTTCTAATGACTTGCTACTTACTTGTGCGTGTTACTTATATAATATTTTGCTACTTGATGTTGCTTGTATATTTGAATGACTGTTCTACTTATATGCCATCATCTGTGTAATCACCTTTTTAAAGTGATAAATATAAATATCTAACCCAAATAATCAGCTCTATTCGTCGCATGTCTATGACCCAGTAAATATATGGATGGAGAGTGCTAGCTTTGCAAAATGTTGAAAAGGGTATTTTTGGAAAAAAAATTTCTAATCTTAAACGTATTTTGTACAATTTCAATAATGGCCGCAATGCTAGAAATGATATTTTATCGTTAAGGCAAAGCTAATGTGGGTTCTCCACTTGATAGTGAAAGGACTCACTTTATGATGCCTATAAGGCCTTAGTTAATTTTGGTTGCGAGAGGACTCGTAAGTTTGTGCCTGAGAGGCCTTGGAGGGTGGATAGTCCTAGTTTGGAAACTCTTTTCTCAACTAGGGTAATAGTTGAGTGTTTCCTAGAGGGGTGGTGCCCCTAGGTAGCCTCATGCGGGTAAGCTAAGGTACCCTGTACAAGTAAGTACAAGGGATAATCGAAGTGTAGACAATGTAATTCTACACCTTCCATAGTTTCGAACTCCTATTGATGTGTTTCTTGCATTCATTTTGTATGTAGATAGCTTGCTTGCATGTGTGATAATAATATGTGATAACTTGCTTGAACGGTGGTGGTGAGAGACGAACTCACTAAGCTGTTTCATGCTCATTCCCCCTTAGTTTCCTTTGCATGTTTACTTACGATAGGATTAGGATAAGTCTCGAGTACTAAGTGCGAGATGAAGACATATATGCTAATATTAGAAATAGCTGAGTACTCTTTAGATAATACATAAACATCCTTTATAGAAAATATTTATATGTTAGAACTTACTATAATTTAATTTTTCTTGTATATATATATATTTTTTTTTATATATAATATTAGTATATCATGTCTTATTATTTGGTAGAGGATACCGATTCTCTGCAGTTCTAAAGAACTATGAGATATCGGATATCCATAGTTATTTATATTTATATGTTATGTTACGTTACAATAAATTAATTACTTGAAAATCGGTAATCTTAGTGATTTATTATTTAGAGTCTTGCAATCTCTTACTTGCAAGGCGATTTTCATATCATGGGTGCACACATGTTATGGAAATTTTTAGGTATCTTACTAGGCCCCCTTTAAAATCCTGACAATATTGCGTCTCAATGCCTGAATAAGAAGGTCATGGTCTTATAGGGTAAGGGGCCCAAGGCTCAAATCGAGAGTCAAATTGACAAGAGCTCGGACGACCAGTTGATAGAAGAAGATGTCTATCCTAAAGACGTCTATCCTAAAGACGTCAATAAACTCTTGGTTATGGCAACACAAGCTGACCTAAGGGCAGATCTCAGACAAAGGGAAAATTTATTTCACATGCAGTGCCTAATGAATGAGAAGACCTCTTCCCTAGTAGTAAATGGAGGTAACTGCACCAATATTGTCTCTATCGAATTGGTACAAAAGATGAAGTTGCCGACCTACCCGCATCCCCGGTCCTATGGATTGAAATGGTTTAATGACAAGGGTATGGTCCATGTGCATAAAAGAGCACGGATAGCATTCAAGGCCAGACAATACGAGGATGATATTGATTTTGATGTCATGCCTATGAATGCCACAAATCTACTTCTTGGTCGACCTTGGGAGTATGACTGAAAAGTAATCCATGACGGCTTCCTCAACACTTACACCATTCGAAAGGATGGGAAGAGCTATCGCTTGACCACAAGCGTTGACAAAATCTAGAGATACTCAGCACCCATGGTGAAGAGAAAAGGGAAGAGAAGTTTATTCGGCATCCCAGCCTGTGCTCAACACTTAACATTGAAGACAACTTCCTTTTAAACCCGTGGTAATGACGGGAATCAGCTTTCAACCATATCCAAGCCAAGGCCTATCAATGCTTGTCAAGGCTAAGCTACAGCCAGAAGGACAAGGGGAAGGAAAATAAACACTCGACATCAACTCTATCATCAACCGAGGAGCCAAGAAACCATAAGGCCAAGTACCTAAAACTAAAGAACCACTCGGCACAACCCTGAGAGACTAGCACCGACTAATTCTAGAACTCGACAATTATGGGCCGACCTCTCGGTATCTCGGTCAAGCCACGCGTGACATTAAGGACCCCTTCCCGAACTCGTACATCCAACTACTAACCCGGTCCAATTCAAGTACTACTCCTCCCAAGACATGCCGAGTTCTGTAAAACGCAAAGTTTTGTATTCTTATACATGTTTTCCCTTTATTTTATTTATGAGCCCGATTCTTTAAGGTTTAGTGCCTTGTACTTTATTTATAATTTTGCTACTAGGGCTTAGGACTCGCTATAAATAGTAACATTTGTACAGATACAAATATATGTAGATACAGATAGATAGATATACAGAGATATATATATACAGAGAGTGAAAACTTTCCTCTTTCGAGCAGGGCTATACTTGAGTTAGCATTTACCGGATTATCGAGTATTGATTAGAATCTTTAATCGTCTTCGCGTTCTTATCAATCTTATTCTCATATTATAGTGAACCCCTTCATTTGAACCGGTTAGTGAGTTACATCTAACCTTCATTCGAAACCCCGAGCAACACTTAGTGTTCGTAAGTCATATCGAACTCAATTTCGAGCTCAAATCCCTGCTTGTGTTTGTGTCTTGGTGAGTTATATCCATCCACATTCACTATCAAAACCCTTCCTATTCTTCATACCCATATTTCTTTTGAATACGCATTCCTATTGATTTCCAAATCTGCTACCGTTTCTTATTTTGATCCTTATCAAAGTTCGCCTTCAACAATTTTTAAACTTCCTTTTCTATAGTTGCTTGACTCTCCAAGGTAGAATGTCTCTTGTTCTGCTGTAGCAGTTAAATCAATGTTCAATTTAAGGGGAATTATCTCCTTAGGGATTCCAACCATATCAAATGGGGACCAAGCAAAAATATCTCTATTAGCTTAAACGAAACGTACTACACTCTCCCAAAGGTTGACTAAAGTGTTAGTCTTGACATAAGCCATCACCTAACTATATGGTTAATTTTTTCTTCGCTGGCTCCCCTCTCACTTGTAGGCAATTACCCGTGCCTTATTCAATGTGGTAAATCTAGTCCTTCTTCAAAGCCTTTAAGTACAAAGCTCTAGCTAGCTATTGATCTTCATGACATGTTCCTGTTCCAACTAAGGTTGGAAATTTCACCTTTTGGTGAGCTATCAATGCAACCATTTTAAAGGTGTTGATGGAAGGTGGGTCCATGATCAATCTACTTTTCCATGACAATCTTATCATCCCCAATCTAAAGAGTTAAGGTAACCATGTATTAAACCTTCACCGGCTGAGTATTAAACCCACACAAGTTTTATTTATATGGCTGCATCTTGTAATGCTCAAGCTTCAATCACATATGATCAAATGCAAGTTTAGAGATGATATAGGTTAAGCTCCCAATGTTGACTATAACTTTTCTAACTTCAAATTCAACTACTCTAGTCGTATTGACCAATGCATCATCATGAGGGAATTAAATCCCTTGCATATCCTTATTTGAAAATGTCATTATGTCGTGTCACATCCCGGATTTGCACGGAATGTACCATTATACAGAAATACTTGTTGAAAACTTAAATCAACCTGCTCATTCATCAAAAGACAACTTTATTTACATAATAATGGATTGCTATATCGGAGTTCAACTAGATATTCTGTTACAACTTATGCATACAACATAATATTTACATCAAAATACGAACTAGCTTTTTCCTTTGTTAACTTCACAATAATAAGATTCTTGACTTAGTAAAGGTTCCATACAAAAGTCACTGACTCCAACTCGCTCTCAATATATATATGCCCCCCCTTAGTGTTAGGTCCCTTCTCAATGCAGTCAACTTAAGGATAAAACATTTTATCCCCTCAGCTAATGAAGGTAAGTGAGACTGGATAACAAACAATATAATACAAACAATATGATGGATAATGTTGCATAACACAACTGAACCAATTTAATCACAAGCTGCAGATTCAACTTTACATATGCATCCGCCCAACCGGGCATTTACTGCTAGTAATGCAGCATGCTATGCGCATGCACGTAGTATGTATCGGTACCAATATTGATATCCTATGCCTTCCAATTTTCTTCCGATTAGTCAACATAGCTGGGCATTTAGATACAACCTCTAGGAACCTAAAGCAATAAAGAGCTGCTTGGAAGTAGGACCCCCAACAAATTAGACTATACACTGTAGTCTACCAGCTTGGGAGTAGGAACCCTAACTTTAAAAAAGTAGTCTACACACTGTAGTTCACCAAATCAAAGTGGCAACACTGCCAAATTAGACCTCATACTGTAGTCTACCAAATTTAACCATTAAAATAGTCATAATGTTCAAGCAATGCAATATATATGCTTTCAAAAACTAAGTTCATAAAGCTATGCTTTTTCCATAATCATTTAGAAACCTCATTTTGAAAGTTCTAACCCGTAAGTCCCTTTTTGTGCCATGTCATGATATACAATAGCAACTCAAGAATATCTATCAGTACAATTAATCTTCCAATTTCATTCAACCTAATGATCTGATTCTAGTTTTTGAACTCTCCCTAGCGGAATTCTAGTGTCTTACTTAGGGTTCACTTAAGTGAATACCTAGAAGATTGAGTTAGCAATTACTCAACTTCTCTAGTTAGCACAATCATTTGTAAGCACAAATTATTGCCTAACATGGCAACATAATAGTTTAACTAAAAGATAGTTACTGTCATTCAAAATCAACACATTAGCATCTACTATAGTAGTATATCAATTCACCCAAGATATAGCCATATTCAATCAACAGAGCATCAAACAGCACACCATGTTGTGAGTAGCAATATATCTACTCCAAGCATGAGTTAAATTTACTTACCTAGGCTTAGTAATAGTGCAAAATCCTAAATTTCACGACATAATCCTTCCTTACTTATCACACTTATGAAAATATGACACAGTCTTCAAATCAAATATGAGTCGAACCTGAACTGTTATAAGTTTTTATTTTTGCATTTTTAAACTTCGTTTGACCGTATCTTACTATTTATTATCTGATTTCAGTAAATTTATATCATCATGATCGTTTTTTCGAGTACTATTGATATATATTAAGAATCAAGACTAATCAATATTTTCAAAAACTCAAAAATACCCTTTCATATTACAACTTGACCATATGTCATTATAAATTCGTAATTAACCCAAATAAACATTAAATATAAATTAAAAATCCCAAATTTCCTCATTTCCCAAACTGGTCAGCACTCATTATATACCCAAAAATACTAATCCTTTGCATATTTTTTAACAAATATCACATTAGCACTAATTACTATATCACATATTAGGCTAATCATAAGTTTATATTATGAAAATACATAATAAATAGTATACGAGCCCGATTAATTTCACGAGAAATTATATAGACTTACAAAAATATGTGGTTTAATTATCTACCATCAATTACACTAAACCAGCTATTATCTATTTTTACGAAAATAGTGGTTTTAGCTTGAAATTATGCAAAATTAGGGAAAATAAACAAATTCAAGTGTGAGATACAAAAATAAGTATTCCAAATATCATTATAAACATCTAGAAATCAAACTATATAGGGCTCATTCATTAATTTCATCAAAAACTAATTATTTCAATAATTTGGCAAAACTGGTGGTTTTATTCAAAATAATTATAAAAAATAGTAAACATACTTAATTTCAAAAATTTTTATTACCACAATTAAATATATATATTAGGTGTATTATATACAAAAATTGAGCTTAAAACAACATCATCTAATATTTATAAAAATTAGATTAATTTTCGCTTAAACAAGGCATTTTCTTAAAGAACCCATATTTCCACTAATTATTTAATTAAAATAAAATTGTTACATTAATCTATACCTAAAATAATCTCATAAAACCAAATTTCATAATTAATGGATAATATTCAATAGTTGATAGTTGCAATTGTTAGTTATTATTAGCTGGGTTAACTGTTAGCTGATTGTTAGTATAGTTGCAAGAAGTTAGCTTCAGTTTTGATTCTCTATGGGAATTGTATATAAGTGAGTTTTGTATATAGAAAGTTTAACTTAATGAATTCATTTTTGCCACAGTTCATTCACTCTCTTAGT
>JAMXBB010000002.1:73783970-73910743 GCA_024138015.1 Lumnitzera littorea | reverse complement strand
CCCCCAAGGTGATATGGTTAGTAGATCTTATCTTAGTCACCATGGGGTTTCTAAAGAACAGAGAACACCAAATTATTGATGGTAAAAGTGGTATAACAAGGTAATTTAACATTTGTCGAGTCCTAATTCTACAAAAGAGAGAATGTTAGTCTAAGTGGGTACCGAAGTGACTCTAACATAACCACTCCAAAGCCTAAGTGAAAGATGAAAGAAGGAATAAAGATGTAAGTATACGAGTAGTGCAAGGAGTGTCTAGAAGAAACTTATGGTAGCCCTCCAACCTATATTTATAGTTGCAAATCATCCCTTACCCAATAACTGTTGCCTCTAAAATATACAAGTGTACCATATCTAAATTTAAGACCATTCACTGATATTAAAGGATATGGCTGGCGTAATGGCAACTAGTGGGTAGTTATTTATGCAAGAAGCCTAACTGCTAGCACCCTTTGTTCAAATTTAAACTCTTTAGGGTTGATTGAGTCTTAACAAGCTATATGCAATTCCTCTGAGATGACTGGAGCTAATCTAACCTATCTAAGTCAAGCTATTCTTTGTCGTTAGGTATGTTCAGCTTGTTGGCTCTCCCAAGCTGGCTGATTCTTTAAGAGCAAGGCAAAAGGAGGTTGGAAGCTTGATACAAAAGGAACTGAATGTAAATAAGTATACAAGGTACACTTTATTTTAGATCGGTTCAACTCTTAGGGAGAAATCCTTATCAACAACACTTACACTAACCGAACTTCATTATAATTCATCTCAAGTCATATGACAACCCTACTTTGAGAATTTGATCCAGCTCTTCCCAAAATTCAATAGAGCCAGGCGATAAATATGAACAACTCAAATCCTCCTTATTTGCTTCCACATCATGAAAGAGGGAGGATGGACATTGACTAGAAAGAACAGCATATCAAGTATATACGATTTTAGGTTGATCACCCCCATAGTTATTAAAATCACAAGTCAAAAATATAGTTTTATGAGTTTATAATTTTATAATGTTTTTTTATTTAAAATGGATGTAAAATAATTTATGTACAGACTTTTAGTAAAATTATAAACTTTTATATACGATTCTCTAAACTTACTATTTTACTAGTTTTGTATAATTTTGTACATTTAAACAATAGTAAAATCGTGTTTTTAACAATCATAACAACTACATATGGTCAGTTCAGCCTCTGCCCATTTATGGCATTGATCCCGAATACTAGTCATGGTATCTTGAACACCCTTGGCACATTGCCCACTCCAGAGTTATGATATGGCACCTAGTAAGTAAAACATCTATACCTAAATTTTCTTCCATTTCACGGCTTATAAGATTTCTCACCTTCATTGTATGATGCAAGCGAATACACTTTGCTCCATCTAATTAATGGATGACATTGGTGTCATACACAAGTTGATAACTGGATGTCCTAACTCATAAAGGAGCACGACAACTTGGTTTTATATATGCATGCTGTACATGATCTGCCTTTGTGGAGGATCCTGAACCCATTCCACTCAACTTAGCATCGAGTTAGAGTTAGAGTTAAAGGAGGTAGAGTATGACGAATGCACGACTAGGGTAGCCATGGCGACAAGATGTCACCACGGTTGTGCCATTCCATTGACCTATGCAAGGTTAGGAGCAATTCTTCACATTCTTTCCTCACTCCACTATCGCATCTTCTGATTGGAGAGCAGCTTACTCTAGTAACTCCTCAGAAGAGGTGTACTATGTTCTAAGGGTTCCAATGTGGGGGGGAAGGGGTCACACAGTAGCACACAACTAAACAATTCAACCCAATGCCTCTTAAGATCTTAATGAATCACATGCTAAGTCATCGAAGGGTCCTTCAACACAACAACCTTCACTTCTCACCCATTATGGCTAATTTTTCTCCTATTGTAAAGGGAAAAGGTAGAATAGATTTAAGAGTACATGTGTAGCGTAACAATCTGTAAATAAATATGGATATTATTTGTAGATAAACTTTTCATATAAAATTCATTGCCTTTAAGTGGATCTCATCATGTTCAATGATGATGTCTTTTGCATATATCTCATGCTTTTCACTTTCTTGTCATCATAAGGTAATTACTTTTAGGTTGTACATTGGGAGTTGTTGAGTGGAGATGTTAAAATTCATGCGTACAATTGATGTTTTGGTTTTGGATTTGTGATTTTGGACAAGAGTTCTAACTTTAGAGTCAAAAGGGCTTGGAGTTGGTTATTTTTTCTGATTTTCATTTTCCGCATTTCTTGTTTTTGTAAATATTCTCACTTTGTGCTTTTTGTTTGTAAACAAGTGTTAATTAGGTTTGATTTTTAATGGTGCTGGTGCTCTAATTAAGGTCACAGGCGTAAACTACAGCTTTAAGATTGCAACACCAAAGAAGTCACATTATATTGCCAATAGTTGAAATTGCTTGGCTAACCCACGCCTTCGATTATAGGCAACATAACTGAAATCACATGCTAAACATGCAACTTCTTTGAATTATTTTTTTTTTCAAATGCTATATTAAAATTGCGCACGAAGTACAAGTGGACAGTGAAGGCACAAGCATATTCCCATAATATGTTTTGAAGGGGCCTAATTTCATACCATTTTCCAAAAAGAGCCCCCTTTTCATACTAAACTCATCCCTTTCCATTCCTTTTTTCCGTTTTTTCCCTTTTTGACTCGGCACGTTTCTTTCGATGTCCTTTGTGATGCCTCAAGTATCACGTGACATACGTTGGACTTAATTAATAGCTTAGGATGCATTAAGTCTCTTATTTGTAAGTTTCTTTGTTACTCCGCAAGAAATCATATGGACTACCAACAGTCCTAATCGTGAATGCACAGCAACGGACGACATCGATACAAAAAGGTCTCATCCACCAGTCCTAGTCATGAATTGTTACTCTGCAAGAAATTATATGGACCACCAACCGTCCCAATCGTGAATGCACAGAGCAACGGAAGACAATAATACAAAAAGGTATTGTCCACCTAAAATATCTTTTGCACTGTAAAGCTTAGAAGGAAGCGTCCCTAGAAAACTTACCTATACCCATTAAGTATATATTGGCTAATGAAATAACTTGCTATAAAGCCACAGAGCTTTGGAAGGAATCTTCCCCAGAAAAACTTATCCTCGGAAGAAATCCCATCAGCCAAAACCCATTAAATTTATTTATTAGCTTTTATAAAACTGATTAAAGAATAACACTGAGACTTCTGTAAGCTCATTTTCAAAGAGACACATTAGACTGTATGCCCAGGACAGTTTAATTTGAGCGCCAATATGTTAACTACATTATTCAACTTGCACACTTACCGAACATAGATCCAGCGAACCAATGAAGCAAGCGGGAAAATGCAGAATGCATATCCATCCTAAATAAAGACTTCGGCTACCGGCCAAATTCTTGCTATCCGAGGGGCAGAAATCTAGACTATCTTCGCTATTATGAATTTCGACTCCTTTAATGGCCTAACTGGAATATAAATTAATTCATGGAATAAGAAAAGGCATTTCAGTTGCAAATTGTGATAACAACAGGAAAAGGACACAGAGACATTATATAACTACCAGCCACATGGTGCAGGCAGCATCCAAATATTCCCTAAGACACAACAGTCAAGTAAAATAATGGTTGCCAAATTTAAGTGCAGTAACACAAATTAGCAGTAAAACATAACCCTCTTGACGTTCTCCTTCAGTGCAGGAAGCGGCCTAACAGTGGCACCAGCAACTGAAGAGCGTGTGCTGCGAGGGCCAGCAGCTCCAGAGGTGCCACGTCCAACAGCACCACTGGTCATTGATCCACTGTCTGAAGTCTCTGGCTCCATATAAAAGCGAGCTCGGAATGCAGCAAGATGAGCATAATAAGCCGGGGGAACTGCAGAGTTATAACTAATCATGGCAACTCCAAAGCATAAACTAAATAGCAGGGGAGGCAAAAAGATTTGACGTTGAACGTGTAAATGCATGCATGCATGCATTAGTGGATACATGTGCGTTGCATCCATGTGTGCACACACATGCGTGCGCATGAGTAAGAGAGAGAGAGAGAGAGAGATAGAGAGAGAGAGAGAAAGAGGAGAACCAATTGAGACAGATCGAGTGCAGCGAGCATATCTGCAACACAAGATTACACTGAAAATGAGCTTGCTTTCCACTTGAAGGAAAGTTTCCATAAATATAAATATTTCAAGCAAATAGACAACTTACGTGTAGCAAAGATTGTTCGTCAGAGACTGCAATCCATCAGCCGTAAAATTGTTTTCATCCCACAAAACGTGATAATGAGCTGGACGGCTAGTTCCCTAAATTCAAATGCAACAAATACCATTATAAATATCATTTAAAAAAAATAACCGCACAAGAAATACTCCAGCAGAAATACATAATGAAATTTCATGTAGAACCTGAATTCCCGCATGACTGCAAAGATAAAAGTCAAATTCTGTAGGATGGCAGATCTTCGAGTCTACGACAGTACCTGTCAAATGATAGAAGAATCTTAAGAGTCGGAGAAGTTGAATATCCCAAAGCTCCTCAAGGAGAGAGGAATAACTATACCAGGCAGTATGTTCCCACTCCTATCAACTGCATTATGATCCCTGTGGTTATTAGCAAACAACCTCGTATGATGACGTTTTTGAACCACAACAAACGTCACAGGTGGCTGGTAATTCGGCTCCAATGAGGCACATGCCTAAGCCAAAATATGACCAGTAAACAAGAGTTGCCATTCAACCACAAGCCACCTAAATCCAGGCAGTACTATGAATTAGAGATTACCTTACGTATAGCATCAAGTTCATACAGCAATACTTGATAAAACTGACCTTCACTCACACCATCCCTGCACATTGAGCAGCAGAAATCATAAGCAGCAGCAACTGTGCTAATAGAGCAGTAAAGCAAAGGAGAAATAAAAACCTATAAAATATTATCCGTTGAGGTTTCTGTCCAGTTGCTCTACGGAAAGAAATGAGAAGTTCCCTGCATCCCAAAAAACAAGAAAATGAATCATACATGGTGATGCTGGTTATATTACATGTCTGCATGGGTGAGTGTCAAAGGGAGTGAAGGATGGAGGGAGAGAGAGAGAGGGGGAAGGAGGAGAGGGCCAGGCAAAAAGAGATCACACTTTATCATGCCACCAGTCATTGTCCCTCTAACAGGATCCGGCCAAGTCTTATACAGGTCTTGAATAAGCTCCTGCCGATGAGCTTGAGCACAAACTAATCCTGCATACTTGGTAATCTCGGGCCAATCTTGAGAGGCAACCACCTGAAATTGATCCACATAGAGTTCACAACAAAATTACAAGAAAATGTTAAGGAAAAAGAACAAGGTCATGACCCTTGTCCCTTGTAAAATTGAGATTCAAGATGTACACGTACAGCAGCAATGGAAGGACTTGAATCCTCGCCAGGATGAGGATGTGTAACATCCGCTCCAAAAATTATGGTCGGACGGTCACTGACAAGAGGTATGCGCCTAGATAGGGCATCAACCAGAACAGTGTTCCTTCCTCCAACCTTGACATTGATCTTCAAAGCAACATTAGCCAAATATTGTTTACTTTTCTTGAACACGTGTTTTGTAAGACAGCATTGAGAAACAAGTCCAAGGTCAGTTTCACATATACGTTTGAGATCCCCTGCACATTGCAAAAGAGATATATGGACCAGAGTTAAATTTTCCAAAGAGTGCAAATTTTTTGAAGAGTAAGCAGTAAAATCACCAAATTACCATAAAGGGAGCCATTATTATCAGGGAGAATAACAATGAGCAAGTCAATATCCTTGCCCTTAGTTTGGAGTTTGGACATGGCCTCATGATAACGAGCTTTAAGAACCTTCTCCACCTGATCAGGACGAGCACTAATGGGTGGAAGAACAGGCTCAGGATTGAAAGCCTAATACAACCAAAAGCCAAAATCAAGACAATTGCCACAAGTGAAGATCACTTAAATGGAAAATTTGAGTAGCAGCAAATAAAACCCAAAACCCATACCATGCCAGAGATGTAACACATGTGAGCAAGCTCATGACAGAAATCACGTGCCACAGTGTCCTGAACATGGCGAGAAAAGTTTATGCAGAACCAATTGTTTACGGTTCCACCATTAACCATTTTCTGACAAAAATAAGGAAAAAAATGAAAAGCAACTGCATCAGGCATCAGCAAGCTACCATAGAAGGATAGAAAGTAGGAATGCAAAGAATGAAAATACAAAGTATGAAATATGTACAGCAGAGCAATGTTCTAATCTGGAAAAAAGCCAAAAATGGGTAGAAACTGAGAATGTCATTCCAAACCCTGGAAAACCTAGGAAAAACATCAAATATATCTTTATAATTTATCCTCTCACTAGGGATACAAAGAATCTGAACAGATGATATTTCTTGATGTAGCCAAGTTCTGATTGGAAGAAATGCCTTAAAGGAGGAAATCAGGAGTAAACAAAAACTGTTACCTTGTTCATCATGTTCCAGCAACCCACTTCAGGAAGGCAATCCTTTATCCTACCTGACTCATGATACTTCAGCTGCAAGGAGAAAATGAGGTCAAACTAAAGAACATCATTTGTACCTTTTTTTAAGGTTATTGAGGGAATGATGTGACCATAAATGGAAATACCGAGCAAACAAAAGTGGTACTTACCCAAGGTGCTGGAAGAATACGAGCCTCGACTTGTGCAAGCTTCTCACTGATTTTTATTCCAAACTCTTTTGCATAAGGATCCTCATGATAAGCATTGTGACGCACCGTCTAATTAATAAGTAGTAGACTCTGTTATTTTATAAATTCAATGCATCATATTGAATGCATGCACAACGAAAAATGTAGAACAAAGGTTCAAATTCAAAGCCAATGGGGTTGAAGATTTCAGCTTTCACCTTCATGTTAATTGTTTCAGATTTGAGATGACATAGATTCTCAAAATATGTGGAAATGTCCCATCATTCAGTCATTTATACAAGGTCAATCAATAGTTAAAAATGTACTCATGATCACACATGGACAGTTGGCAGTAAAATGTAAGCACAATATATCTAACCAAAATGCTTCACTGCTCCTTGAAACGTTAAAATATAACAAAATCATAATACCTTTCACATTACAACAAAATAAGACTAATTCATAATTCATACCATGCAAACATTCAGATGAAGAGTTATCAGGTACAGCAAAATCTGTTCTCATAGCCAGAAAAGCTGTTATGAAAATCTGTTTCAACTGAGCGCATCCATTTGAACAGTTTGAATTCCCTGAGAGATTCTAGATCTCCAGATTAATAGGTTTTCCTTTTTTTCGTTTTTTTTTTTTCCCAATACATCAGAATGGTAGAATTAACCAAAAGCCATCTAGTATAAGCCAATAGTTTGGCAGAGCACATTTGCTCTTACTGACAAATGTATGGTAACGCAAGTCCCCACTTAATAGGTTTTCCTTTTTCTTCTTTTTCCAAGTGATTTCAGTATGATAGAATTAACTGAAACCCATCTATTGTGAAGAGAGAAGCCAATAGTTCGGCAGACCACATTTGCTCTTACTGACAAGTGTATGGTATCGCAAGTCCCCATTTACTTAAAAAATATAGCAGATAAAACGATCATGGCTTGTAAATTCGTAAAGAAATTGGAAGAGCACCATGCAAAATGAGAGAAACCAATATAGGATGCTTCCACAACATACTGTTTGATTAAACACCTCTAGAATATTGAGATTGAAAATCTGTTACCAAAACCACCAACAGCTATTGCACAGACTAGGATAAAATGACAAGTTTACGAACAAGCCAAATTCAATTAGCAAGGACAAAACCTCAGTTTTGTTGTATCTTCCATTAAGAACTAAAGAGTAAACCCTCATGTCAAAATCAAGGCAACATAAAACACATAAAAGATATTCACACATTACTGATAAACAAGAAAACAGACCTGCATAATATCACGCTCCCTCTCTTGAGGCCGTTGGCAGGTTACCTTCAGCAAGGCCGTGATTTGTCTCTCGTTTAACCTCTTGGAATACCTCTGACCCTCCACAATCTTGCAAACCTTCTCAACAGTTCAATACATTAATAAATCAGCAATTTAGCCAAAATTATACAAAGGAATTTGAAAGCTGATTCATGGTATTATGAGCACCTCCATCGGTAAGTAATTTGGTCTGCTCTGGTTTCCCACTTGTAAGCATGGCCACTGTGTGTGTTGAATCACAAAACCATAGGTCTCCGAGAAGTACTCAACAACAGATTTCATTGTGCCTCGGTCATCAACGGGGAAGCTGAAACCATAACATTATGGATCCAAGTTATGTATGCTTTATATTGAAGAAAAATAAAACTTGGGCTACTAAAGTAATTAAAACCACAAACATAGTGGAGAAAAGAACAAAAAGAGTTCAATTCTGATTGTTACTAACGTGAGCTCCCTCGTTGCCTGTGACGTCAAGCCAGATATGCGGTACTTTCTCCGCATATTTCCCCGGTGTGTGACCTCAACCTTCACTCCTCTAAGAGCTTTTTTTATCTGTCAAAAGAAAAGTGTACTAACTTGCTGTGTTTCATAAAGAAATTGATGAGATAAGCAGTCCAAAAACATAAAAGCTTAACTGAACAGTACTAAAATCTGGCAGCATAATTCCAAGTAAATAACAGCACAGATAGAATGAAATTCAGATTAAAAAGACTACCACATCTTACCTTGACACGGTCTGCATCAGATAATGGTCTTGACGACACATCACGACTCAGCAGTTGTGCAACAAACTCAATAACAGGCAATGGCTCTATGAAAGCAGTAGAGGACATATCTGCAGCACTCAAAGAACAAGAAGATTAATTCAAAGAAATAGTAAATCACTATCTAAAAAGAAAAAAAGAAAAAGAGCATCCATCAAAATATTATAAAACCGGTTATGGAATATCAAAAGGGCAGCATACCAATATTCAAAGATAGTCCCATCTGAGTTGGCCTGATACTCTGGTAAAAACCACGCCAACTTTCAAGTCCCTCACCTAGAGGCTGCCTTCTTCCAAGATCAGGTGAGTAAAAGGATCGACCAACCGGACAATACCTTAAAAAAAAAAAGAAATATTTAAGTGATAATGATTTCAAATGTGCATATTAATAGTCAAAAAGAGAAATAATTATGCATGTAGAGCAAGGAAATACCGAGTGGTGGGTAACTCCCTCAGAACTATATCAAGAACCTGGAGAGCTTCTTGTGGAGCATCAGCTTGCCTGCCCTGCAAAAACTGGCCTAAGTGATGAAGATCTGCTCGGGCAGCCAATTTGATTACAACTTTGAATTCTCTTTCCCTCCTATATTAAAATGGTAAAGAAAAGCACATCATAAGAAAACAGATTCTTCTGCAGATCAAACAGCTTAATTTCACCAACAAGAGTACCTTTCACGGCCTGCACCCTCATCATCATCTATAAGAGTGATTCTGAATTCCTTAGATTTAAAAGGAAGAGGTCCAGCAGTGTAGAGACTTTTGCGACCATCATAAGCAGGAAGTCGCTCTCCAAGGTGAGATTCTTTATACAAATCCACAAGCTTCTTCATGACTTGACGATTCACAACTCGTGAAGAGACTTCTGGGGTTATAGAGACCTGAAAGCCCTCAACATAACATTCATCAGAACATGCACACAAATGAATTATACAAGATGCACATACAATCTGCATTGTGCACTCACATCATACTGGTGCAAATCTTTGTCCGGCAACTCGGCAAAGAAGTGATTTGCCTTGACAATGCACTTTATGCCGAAGCTACCTTTGCCAGGGCGGAGAGGAAACTTCATCGATTTACTAGAAGCTGCTACAGACTGGATAGTGCTTTCTTGCGTCAAAGAAAGTTGCTGGAGCTGTCCTCCAACCTCCGATGGTTCTGGAGGTTGTGACGATGAAGTTGCCTCAGATGGCACAAACTGAGGTGTCACCCCAGCTTGGAATGGAGCATGGGTAGCTTGGTGCAGCTCGGGTACTGGGGGTCTAAACTGGCCACCAGGAGGTCCTCCTTCACGGCTGCCACCCATGCCACGACCACCGCTGTGTCCTCCACGGCCACCATGATAAGGAGGCCCTCCCCTACCTCTACCTTGGTGCTCAGGTTGCCCACCATAGTGCTGCTGCTGCTGCGGTAGTGGACCACGACCACGTCCTCCGTAACCCCCCCGCTGGGGTTGAGAACCCCAACCCCTTCCACCTTGTTGTCCACCACCCTGTTGGGCAGGAGGAGCACCTCGGAAAGACCCATAACTGCTACCCCCGCCAGATTCACGGGCCTCAGAGCTCTCGCCACTACTGGTATGCTCGGTTCTCTTCTTCCTCACCATTATGAGAACTGTAAAATACAGAAAAACAAAACAAAAATAACTACAGGAATAAACAAAGAGGTCCCCCTAATCAGCTGCATAAAATAATAAAGAACCATCACAGAAGAGCGATGATGCCAGATGAACAATGATCAAACATACTCCAGCTAGGGGGAAAACACCACAAACCAGAAAGAAAAAAAACATCCCCGATCGAACAACCATGGAGAAGCTCCACACCCACATACAGAGGTCAAAAACCATGAGTAGTAACAATACACGAGTACATAAAACTCCCAGGTATAGCAAGATACGACAAGTCAGGAAAAAAAATTACAGAGACATCATGCGCGAGTAGCTGGCTGCGAAACAAGACAGACACGGTATCACAACTTCATGAGTCAAAAAAATCAAAATAGAAAGAAAAAAAAGGGTAAAAATTACTTTAAAAAGTAACACTACCATACTACCGAACCCTAGAAACACGATGAAAGACCTAGGCAGCAATTTATCCATATATGAAAACCGTGAGTTCACGATTAAAACCCTAAAAAGGTACATTCCAAAGATCTAACTATCAGAAATGACACTACGTATTATCACTCAATACGGTAAAACTTAAAGCAAACCAAACCCTAGAAATGAAACCAGATCGGCAAACCCTAGCACATCGCAGATCTCGAGCGAAATAACAACGATGATAAATGATTCTAAGCATGTACAGAGTAGGTCGGAGGGAAGGGGAGAAAGAGAGAGAGGACTAGTTGCAGTAGAATAAGAATGCATAGAGAGAGAATAGGGTCAAAGCGACTCACCTCAAAGACAAGCGCTGGAAAGAGAGAGAGATTGAGAGACAAGTTCTTGGGACGAATCGCCATCCCCACTCTGCTTATAAACGAGTGCTAGGAGTTTAAAATGACCCTTTTGTCCTCTTTCACTCTCTCTTAAATTGTAGTAGTGCAGCACTGCAGCTGATGGATCGTGCTGGCTGGCAATGTATAGGAGCGGGACTGGTTCGTCTTCCTTGTTTCGTTTTGTGGCAATGGTAATTACCACATTTGGTTTTATTTACTCTTATATTTAAGTAGAAGTATATCATTATTATTTAAGTGAATTAAAATATTTTTTTGGCCAAGCAATTTAAGTAAGACAGGTAATTTTTTATTTATTTTTAGAAAATAAAATATTCCTTATTGAGACATTATAAGTATTTAATAATCATAGGGGTTTTCCATAAAAATGGTAAGCTTTCTTTAAGTTTATAATTATAGTCCATAGTCATCATACTTTGATATATTAAAATTAAAAAAATAAAGCTTATAATTATAGTCCATAGTCATCATACTTTGATATATTAAAATTAAAAAAATTATATTTTGATACAAATTGAATTTCAAACTTTTTATATAATATTTCCCCCACTACAGTTATTTAAAGTTTAAAAAGTTGCATTGAGGAAATTATTGTTTTCCATTCTAACATGGGATATTTCTTAGTAAATAGTAATTTAATGCAATATATTAGCTAAGAATTCTAACTTCCTTACTATAAATAGTTACTTCAGTAATTAAGCTTTTGAACCAATTTAATGCATTTTATTAGTTTTTTGAGTTAATAATAAAGTTTATAGAATCAAGCCCACTCATATAGATGAAGAATATATGATTTGGTAAATTTAAAACATAGAATTATTAGACTAATTCATTTACCCACAACCTTACTTGGTTTTCTTACATGTGAAAAGTAGGTTTTGGAATAGGATGGACTTCTTAAGCCGTAAGAGCTTATTTTAAAGTATTGAGCTTGTTTCAAAGGAAATTTGTTTTTATTGTATTGAATAAACTAAACCTTATATGCTCAAAGTAAGCCTTCTATGCTCAAAGGAAGTTAGGCCTACCATGCCCATAAATCAAACCTAACATCTATGGATCCATAAGGAAAAGGAGGTTTTAATTCGAACTGTTGATCATAAAAAATCAATCCAATTGGCTCATCTAATTCATCCCTTTTAGAATCATCAAACATTGAGATTAAGGGCCAACATTGAGAGCTTATACTCCTCATTTGCAACATTTTAAGCATTGTTTAATTTCGAAAGAACATCTAAAATTTATTGAAATAATTATACAAAAGATCAAATCATCAAATTCATTAAGAACAATTTAAGAATGATAAAAGCACCAAGTTTTATCCATTATGCATCTAAGATATCGAGTTTGTGTGTCTTCCCTTTACACTCTTCTTAAACATCTATCTATCTACTCAAAGCTTTTCCAAGATCAATTAGTATGCAAATTCCATGAAATTAACTAGCTACAACAATTCCAAGCTACAATAACCCCATCGTACACTTACTTTAGGTTTACATAATGGATACTGTATGTAATAAAAGAATATAACTTATGATGAGACTAAGGATATAATCAACTTAAGTCAAATGAATATAATATTGGGTTCAAGCTCGAGTTTGACTCAGTTTTAAATTTTAAGCTTATGCTTGACTTGAAAATATATACAGTAAGTTCAAGCTTGATTCCATTAACTTGATTAAATTCAAATTTTTTACAAATTTTCTCTAACTAATATTAGATTCACTTAAATTTAAATAAATTAAAAATATATTTAAAAATTAAACCAAGCTCAATTAGACCTGTTAGTTTAGTGAGCTTAGTATTTTAAAGTTCGAATTTAGCTCAATTTATTACTTGAATAACTCGAGCTCGAGCTCAACTCAACTATCACTAAATTAAATTTGAATAAAACTTGAGGTGAACTTTGTAAATAAAATTATAATTTGTGAACCAGTTTAGTTCATTTATATCCCTAAATGAGAACCGTGTGAACTTTATGAGTTACACTAATGCCCTTCCTTTTAAAAATACAACAAATATACCACTACTTTGGCTTATTTGGACATTGACATAGCACAAATGCTGGCATATCATAATTGCATTTATAAATTTATTTAAATATTATGAATATATATATGTGTGTGTGTGTATTATTGAGTTCTCTTATAAATGTTTTAATAATAACAAAAAGAGTAAAAATATTTAACAAATTTGTTAAGAGTATAGAATAATAAACAAGAGATAAAAATTTTGTTTTAGTATTGATTTTAAAAATCAAAACCAAATCCATAACCTCAAGTACAATATTAGAAGTTACATAGTTGAATATATCAAGAAGTATTTTGGGCTTATAATTATTTCAAGGCCTAGCTCTATTTATTGGATATAGTTTAGTAACATATCTAACACATTCGATAAAGTTAGTTAGTTAAATCCATGGGGATTAAGGTAGAATTAATTTAATTAGTTGAATGATAAGCATAATTGATATTATATCTTATGATAATAAGCAAATTTCATTGAAGGCATTTTGTTAGAAGTGTCGCAAGAATTTTGAAGGATTATCATTAAGATATATGGAGAATTTTAAGGAGTTCAAATTAAATTTTTATTTGAATTCAAAATAAGAATGGATGAAGACATATACGTAAAAATATGTTGAGATAACGATGAATCGTAATCTCGTTAATGCAAATTTGTATCAAATTCATAAAGAGCTATTATATAAATATTTTTGAAACTTATTTACTCAATTATATTAGATTTACTAAAATAATTCCAAAAGTTTCAAAATTCGAATATGAAGGTATCAAGCATCAAGATTTACTCCTAATTTTTAGGAGATATTTATTTTTAAAAAGGATTCAATTTTCAAAAGTCATATTGAAAAATTACGAGAAAAAAATTAGAGCAATTATTTAAGGATATTTGTAGATTTCATCAAATAAAAAATATAAGAAGTGTAATATTTAAATTTAATTCAAAATCAAGAGAGATTTAGTCTCCACAATTTATGATATTACAATAACTAATGACTAAATCAAGATTATTAAAGATTGATCAAAAGTTATTGAAGATTATAACAAAGAGATGTTACACCAAAAGATATCAAAGAAGAGAAATTAAAATTTTTTGAAATAAAGATTAATAAATTAGAGTTGTATTCATTTATTGAAAAACTTGACATTTGAGAAAATTCAAAATCTAATTCAAAGATAATACTATCTACTTTACTTTCATATTTTAATTTTATTATGTACTTTCTTGGAGAGAATCTTTATATTCTATCTTTATTGCATTTGTAAACACAACTATTTATGTGATAGGCTTTGTGTTAGAAAGAGATTTAAAATTCTATAGTTCTATGTATAGATAAGGGTAACTGAGTATGATAAAATATAAAGATTTGTAATTGTTTTTCTCTTATTGAAGTTAGTAAAAAGTAGATAATTGAACAACATCGATAGGGATTACTCGGTCCCTAATAATGAAGCTAAAAGATTGCAATAGACACAAAACCAAAGTACTATAAATTTCTTGCTTAATCTTCTCAACCTTACTCTTTTTACTTTGAGTTTTATTATTGATTATATATTGTTTTATGCCTAATTTTACTTAAGTAATCAAAGAGGATTTTTTTAATCTTATTTGTCGAAAAAGTTCAAAGTTTTATTGAAATCAATTTACCCCTCTCTTAGTTACTTTTGGGACTTACATATATTAATTAACTAAAATAATAAAAAATAAAATGAATTTGGAAAATAAAAAAGCTGATTTTTTAAAAAATATAACACTAAATTTTACATACAATAAAAATTTAAAAAAATAAAAAACTGAAAAAGGAAAATGTTGCAAAATTGGGAAATAAAGAGTTTTTGGCTACTTCCTAACCTTAGAGAAGCTAAAAAACCCTTTTTTCTTTTAAAATTTATGGCTTTTTCCTATTTTATCTTCCTACTTTCTATTTTGTATTAACTTAGTTAATGTATAAATACACTATATCATCATTTTTGTCCTTATTTTTGTTTCCAATTTATTTTATTTTTTACTATTTCAGTTAATTAATATATATAATTATAATATTAAAATGAAGTTATTATTGATTATGATATGACTATGACATTAACATTTGTGTTGCATCTATATTCACATAGACAAAAGAGGGGGTGTGTTGTTGCTACTTCTTTTTTTCTTAGAAAATACAAATAACTCCTCTAAATTTTAATTTATACGTAGATTAACCTTTTTGAACTTTTAAAATGCAGTTTTTAGCTCTTGAAATTTTGATAAATTGATAAGCAACCCTCATAAGTTGAGAATAACCCCTTTAAATTTTAATTTCAGTATGCAAACACATTCTTAACTTATCAATGTGCATTTTAATATCCCATAAACTTTTACCATAGTATGACTTTTTTTAACTAAAAAAAAAATATCATTTATATTACCAATTTATCAGAGTTTAGAGGGTTAAAAACCACACTTTAAAAGTTTCGGGGATTAATCTACATCTAAGTTAAAGTTAGAGGGGTTATTTGCAATTTTCCTGCTTTTGGGAAGAGTGGACCTCAACCTGCTTATGATGAGGGTTATTGATAGCATTCTTTAGTAAAATAGATCAAAGGCCTAAATGAGTAACATTAAAGCTTAAGCCCAATTCTTATAGCCCACCTAGATACAAGTATCAGCTCACCCGCTATAAATATCACATAAGATCCCTACATAAGAGAGACCTTTTTTCATTTCTTTTCACATCTCTTATCACTTTACAAGAACATCTACTTAATATGAGGGCTAACTTAGATATCAAAATAATTATGTCAAAGCATTCTTTAGTGTCCCCCTTAGCTATTCTTTGTCTTGCAGGTGTTTGCATACCCCAACAAAAACCAACCACCAACAATTGACATCATCTATGGGAAACGAGAGAGAAATTGGTTCATTTGATGGTTGGTTCTTCTAGATCTTTTGATAGCTCCAGTTAGATCTCTTCTTTACGCTTAGTTACATTTATTTGCAATTCATTAATAGACTTTGACTTCAAAAGTCTTTTATTTTAGATTTGGGTTCTTTAAATGCATCTTACAAGTTAAGCCATATAAGATTTGTGCGTGCAATTACATGTTGCATCCATTTTTGGAAAATCTACTTCTTTTAAAGCTTAGCCACAATACTAAGTTTTGGAAAGTTCATGCGATTTGAAGTAAAACGGCACAATGGTTGTTAATTTTGCGAAAACGTAACCACCGCATTTTCATCTTTTTGTGGTTGGTAATTGTCCTTCTTATGTGATTTATTAAGTGCGAGTGATTGCAGTTTGTTTTTTATGGTTTTGTAACTGCCACCACTCTTAAAAAGAATTGCCAACTTCCAAAGTTTGAAGGATTACTATAAGCCTCCTCAAATGTAGAGAATAAATCTGCTTTGCGAAGAGGAATCTCATCTTCATCAATGACAAGTTGTAAAATCACATTGAGAAACATATCTTCTATCCCCATGGTGATGTTATGAGGTTGTCCACAAATTATTTGACCATTTTCAGCATTTGTTTCTAGAAAAGCATCAGCCAACCCAAGAGACAGTTTTCGGGTTTCAATTATATTGTTATAGAAGCTCTGAAAGTATCATCTTCACAAATATCTTTTCCTACTAACATGATAAGTAAAGAAATATTAGTACCCACAGAATTTTTATTTTAAGGAAGATTGCCGACTCACACTTCCATTCGAGCTCAATTTTGTTTACGGCCGAACTGCTATGACCAAGATGCTAAGTTGTGGACACTGAGTTTTATGCAAGCCGAGTTCTTTTAGATAAAGGCACAACCGCGCTTGGAGTTTTATGGCACAAATCAAAGTTATTCTATCAAGTACTTATAAATGACTGCAAATACAACCAAATAGGAGCAATCAAGTGACTTAACTGAGTTTTTTGCACGACAGCCCTAAACGTTGAGTCTTTTTCAAACTGAACAGCTACTTAAGGTTATGCTGAGCTGCGATGGATTTGAGCTCCCGATACTTCACTTCCTTGCTAACCTTACACTTGAGTTCACGCGAGCTCCTTGATATAATTTCGGCTTGAGCTCCAAGATAGCAAATGCCGAGTTTCATTAAGTTACAGTCGGTTAACTTAAAGATGGGGTGTTCGCGCTTCGAGCGTTGAGCTCTAAGCACCATTTGGGTCAAGCGACAATCCTAATACCAACCCCTTTCTACATGCCGCGAAGCCAAACAATTAGGTCGAGTTGAAGTGTACCAAGGAAAAAGCGGTTGTGTCGATGTGCCGAACTATAGTTGTTTTACCGTCCTCGAGAAATTTAGAAGCCTGTTGCAGTAAGCATATTGAGTGCCCTATTAAAATTATCTAACTACACTTACGACAAGCCTCTTCATTAATGACCAAACTCTAAAGTTGCTGAGCTATTGACAGCTAAAGTTGAGTGATTATACAAGTTGTCGAAAGGATTTTGGCGTGGAATAGATAAACTCAAGACTGGTCCCATGAACTTTCTTTAGGGGATAGTGCCACATCAATTAAAGATTTGCGCACCAACATTCCATCTGAGTTTCAAACTCTAGTTACGCACAGGCTATGCCTTGTGCTTGAAGTTATCGAGCTAAAGTAAATCGCTAATTGCGGTAGCTATCTTCAGTTGAACTGCAACGTATCACCACAACAGTTGATCAGCATCCTGAGCTTTCTTTTTCTAAATGTGCAGCAAACTTGAATTCCTCCCATTCACATACTGAGTAGATCAAATAAGCTATTAAGCTGAAATAACACTAATAAATTTAAGCAACAACTCTGTTAAGCCACCTATTGTAATGCTAAACTTCAACTCAATGAGGCCAAGCTACATTTTTTATCGACTTTCAACTCTTACATACCGAATAATTGGCCGTGTAGCAGCTCCTCACAAAACTCTAAGCAACTATTTCAAGTTGACCAAGTTTCAATCTATAATACATCCATGCCAAGCTATCTGTAAGCTCAGCTAAGCGAAGGTCAAGATTTCGACATGCTGAGCTCTATGGGTTAGAGGTTAAGCCATTCTTGGATAGGGTCGAGGAGTGAGGAAGACCCTTAGCTGAGAGTAACAATGGCTGAACCATGTCGAGATACATGATTTAAGTCAAATCTGAGCATTTTTTTAGCAACATACCTAATAAGCCTACATGTGTAGTTGTGTATCAATGTGAATTGATTTGAGCTGTAGAAATCTGACCCTTAAGCTGAATTTCATATGAGCAAATAACTAACTACGGTTTCCGAGCTCCTTATTGAGCTCTTACTACAATTGGTTTGTACCGAGCTACATATGGTTGCTTGTTGAGTTACACTTCATATTCCCAACTAGTAGTCGACAACAACTAATAGGGGGGCATCTTACTTAATGAGTTAATTTTCTTTATGCAATATTCAGTATAAGTAGTTGGTTGAGAGGAGTGAATCTAAGCTAAAGTTAGCAACATTCATGCATGGACAACTTAGCATTAAGCAATAAGCTGATTAAGTTCGACTCCGAAAAGTTACAGCTTTGAGTGCTAAAATTTGATCTATTGAGCTTAAATAGCTGCCACTTGCAACGTAAGTTAAGTTGCTGAGCTAGTCCTATTCCTTTGTGTACTATTATTCTATGACTTGTGTTGAGTTGGTCAACTAAGGTTAGGCTATCTTTACAAAGCAGCAATTGCTTGATCTGCAACTTCTTTTGGTTAAAAGTTTTTGCCAAGCTCTTCATGACACAACAGACATTATGCCATGGCCAAGCTTTCCACGACCAAGGTGACCTTTATAAACTATGGGACTTGAGTTGAAATCAAGTAGTCTTAAGCTAATATGCTACACTAAGTGATAAAGTGACCACGCATCAGCTTCTAACTCCACGCATTAACAACCAAAAGAAAGTTGGGATGTAACCCATTATTTTACAAGCAGGCCTATGGAGCATAAAAAAGGGAAGGAAAAGGAGAAATGCCTAGTAATGAAGCTAACACGCTTCGAGCCTCACTCACATTCGATATCTAATTAATGGAATATAAGTAAAACTTTACTCTTATTATGCAGATTTTATTAAATATACATATCTTATGTTAAGCTTCATGTTAAACTATTTTTAACATTTTCGTTCAACTCTTAATTGATGTATCAAGTTATATCTATCCATACGTCACTCCATAATTTGGACTTTGATAGGTCTGATAATATAAAGTGTTGATTATTCAGCACTTGCAACGACTTATTCAATCCTTCACGGCCTTATTTTTTACTTACTTTAGAGACTAATATGAGAATTCAAAAACAAATAAAGGTTGAACAAACACCCTCCAATTTAAGCTTACATAAGTATAATTTGCTAATGGGTAACTCCTTAGTAGTTTTAAACCTTGTCCATTATGGGTGATGAGCAAATCAAATAAAACGCTAATCCTTAAGTCCTATATTAAATGGATGATGAGAAATGAATATCTATTTATCTCCAAGCTTAGAGAAAAACTTAAGTGACAGGATACAAAGCATTAAATCTCTTAAGAGTGACAAGCACAAACACCCTAAGTCTAATAAGCAGATGATGGCCTACTTAGAAGCTCTAAGCCATCAATTGGCAATGAGCACCATGTGATAAGTCTAACTAATAGATGATGAGCCATTCAAAAGCCCTAAGCCATTAAATGATGACGGGTAAAATACTAGAAGTCCTACATTTGCATAGATGACGAGTGAATAAGCCCAAAGTCCTATATGTTAACAGACTAAAGGCTAACTAGCCTATTTTACATCTTTATTTAGTATAGGTCATGCCTAACTTGGACGACCTGTATGCTTCCTTAACCTTTTCGGGCACATAGCCTCTTTAGGCATTCTAGCCTCTTCAAATGTGCTCCAACTTCGTTAGGCCTCAATCTCTTTAGGCCTTTGCTTTCTCAAGTATGCTAATATTTATAGGTGCTCTGACCAGTTTCGCCTTTCGCCTTATTAGGTTTTTGCTCCTTCAAGCATTCTAACCTTTTCAAGCCTTATATTGCAAACTTTTCTAGAGATCTTACAAAATTAACCTCCCTAAATACATTCTTTGTTGACTTTGTTACCATAAAGAGTAGGGGGCAAATATCGATAACATTCTTTAATAAAATAGGCTAAAGGCCTAAATCAGTAACATTGAAGTTTAAGCCTAACTCTTATGATCCATCCAAGTATAAGTATCAGTTCACTCACTATGAATACCATATAAGACCCCTAGGTAAGAGAGACCTCTTCCATTTCTTTTTACATCTTCTATTACTTTACAAGGACATCCATTTGATAAGAGGACTGGCTTAGGCATTAGAGTAGCTATGCTGAAGCACCCTTCGACACTCTTTGTAACCGTTTTTTATCTTGTAGGTTTTCACACACCTGAACAGAAATCAACCATCAATAAGGGTTAAAAGCATGATAATTTTTTTTTTGTATTTTTATTAAATTTTTAATAATAAGTTTTCATAATTTTTCAAAATTTTTTATCTTTTTATATTTTTTTGGGTATTTTTGAATTAGGAACCATTTCTTAAAAAAAGGAAAAAAATAGAAGTTATGGAGGGATAAAAATGGGTTGTTTATAGATGCGCTTCTTTATAGTGAAATTTGAGTAAAATATTATCACAAAGCTAAAAAGAGATATTATTTTCACCTTGAGACCACTAAGATTTAGAGAAGTGGGCTGATAGTTACTATATAAGGAAAAGGGCTCTTACTAAAGGTCATTTAAGATTAGAGAGAACTTTTAGGCGAGCAAACTACCCTAAAGCGAGTAGAGCTCTTTTAGCAAAAGTAATGTGAATGATTTATTTGGAGTGGTGGAAAGGTCTCTTTTCCCTTTTGGAGTGCTCATAATTTTAAAAGGTAAGATCGTATTAAAGATTATCTAGGAGGTGGAAAGGGATTTCTCCATCGATCTAACTACCCATTGAGCTCGTTTTTCCAAAAGCTCACATTCCTAAAGAGAGAGATACTAATAATGACTATCTTGATGGCAAAAAAGGACTTTTTTGTTGAGTTAACTATCTTAAAAATGGATCAGGCTCCTTTTTCGAAAGCTTACATTCTTAAAGAGAGAAATAGTGCTAATGACTATTGTTGAGCTCAATTTCAGTCTTTTTTAATTTATTTTATACTAAGCACAGCCTGCTTAATATAAAATATTCAACATTAAATTAAGAAAAAAATTTTTTTTTTAAAAAATATTTTAAGAGTCACTAACTAGTAAAACTAAGATTTCTAAAGTATAAGAAATCCTAATTAAGTTATTGGCTTACTAATTTTCTAAAAAATATTTTTTTATAAAACATTAAAAAAAATAAGGGACTGGAGGCTAACTTATTAAGACACGTGTTTCCATATAAAAAATTAAAAAAAAATTAATGGGCCTTTACTTTTAGAAATTTTCTAGAAAAAAATTTAAAAACATGCAAAAGTATGAAAATACAAGAAAATGAATTTTTTATTATGACTTTTCCATAAAAAATAAAAAGAAAATTTTTGTTTCCAAATTTTACGATTATCTCGAAAGTTCTTACATGTCCGTTAATCGAGATCAAATTGACTTTAGTTATAATTTTTTTAGAAAATTTTAGTGAGTTGATTCTTTTTATTTAAAAAGGGGTTAGATATACGCTTTTAATCATTTTATTTTTATTTAAAAAAATTCTAAAAAACCTTAATTTTTATTTCCAATTTTCAAAAAATAACCTAAAAACATTAATTTTTAAAAAGGAACCAAATTAAGATTTTTAATTTTATGAAAACCAACTAAGTGACAAAAAAGCAAACAATTTTTTGCTAAACATCCTAAAATGCCTAATTTATTTAAAATATGCAAATTTAACATATAATTATATCCAAATCCTCTAAGATATGTGACCTAGGTGTAAATTTCACAAATCTTGAAAAAAATGCAATTGTACCTAAAATATACAAGATATGTCATTTTTGTAAAGAAAATGAAATTTTTTTTCTAAAGAAGAAACATCCAATTGTCTAAAAAATATTCGATAATGCAAAAAGCATGCAATTTTTGTAAAAATATGTAAGTATCCTAAAAAAAAAAAAAAGGTGATTTTAATGATGGATATGCAAATATGCAATTTTAAATCCTAAGCACGCAAAAATTACGAGTTCATTGAAATTGTTATGAAAAATTGCAAAAGAACTCAAGTTGGTGGCACTATGTAAAAATAAATTTATCAAGCAAATTAATGGAAGTGCTAATATAACATATTAAAAATAAATAAATAAATAGCTAACAATAGAAAAAGCTAAAGTTGAAAACTAGGAACTTGCATAAAAAATAAACAAAGTTACTATAAACCTTTTAATAACCTTATTTAAGGAAAAGGGAAAAAAATGTAGAAAAAAAAATTACAAAAATGTTGTTCTCGTGAAAATATTCCTAATAATATGGCTAGTTCACAGCACCATCGCCTCTTCAAGAGGTGATTTTGGTTCACAACACCATTGCCTCTTCAAGAGGTGATTTTGTACTCTAAACCACACGCTTACTAACTATTATGTTACATACACTCCCTTATTCTTTGCTCAATGCAAAATCATTTTTAAATCAATTATTATAGCTCAAATCGAATTCCATCCAATTATGTGTTAGTGAGATGTTTGATTTTTTCCTCTTTTTCTATTCTATAGGTATATGCTTTGAATCAATAGAGAACTTCTTGTTCTGTATCTATAAGAATCGATATTGCAATATCAATTATTGCTATAAATTTGAATCAATCCAAAATCAATAATTCCAACCCAAACTCGCCTCCTTAAAACACGCTTTTAAACATGAAAATACTTTGTAATTATGAAGGTATGAAAGCGTTATGAAAACTATAATTCTACTTTTAAATAGCTACATAATGTTTGGAAATTAAGGGTAAAATACAAACTTGAATTTGAAATATGTAAAACTAATGATGTTGGTGTCAATGTCGCGTAAGGGGACAAACATCCTAAGGATCTACATTAGCTTGGGATTGAACCATCTGATCCACATCTAACTGGGTGATCTATGCCCCACGTAAGCATCGGAAAATGATGCATGCATGGGGACTGGAGTAAGGTGCATTTGTGTGACTCCTTTGCCTATGTCGTGATGAGGATCTCTAACTAGTCTCCTCAATGGTATGGCAGGAGTACGGACTTGACTATTGGACATCTTTCCTATGATGGAGGTGTAGCACATTCGACTGCTGGAGCTCTCTTCGACAAATGGTTTGCAAAACTTAAATCTTGGTGGTGTAGGAGATGCTAGTAGTGAGTAATGTAAGGAAAACGCATTGTTTTGAATTTGCACGCTTGCCTGTTTACATCTTCGACCTCCCCCTAGACGACGACCACATTCTTGACAACTCCTTTCCCGCTATAGCATGTCTAATAGGGAGTTATCTTCATCTACAACCGAGTTGGGTGCAGGTGGGTCGCCTAGGTGGACCCCAATAATCCTCAAGATGAGGTCATCAACCCTATGTTACTCAAATATAATGTCCCAGTACCATATTTACGACAACTAATGTATGAAATCTGCCTGCAAGCCAAACATAAAAGTTTGATTAGCATAAAATTAGAAAAACAAATGGGTAATTGAAATAGTAATTGTATCTACCGTATACATTCAGGAGGCCCTTGACCTGCTGATATATTTGCAAGTAACTTGCAGGTACTAGGGAACGTAGTTAAGATATACACTAGGCGGTGGCTAGACTTGGACAATCCAATTTTGTTGTTCCTCTCAATGTACTATCCAAGTTGCATGCTTAGTTGCTCAATTAATCTCAATCTAGCCCCTTAAGTCAATTTCATGTAGTGCTCGTTTGATGTTAGGGTGGGTTGAAATCTCTTGCATCTCATTTGTTAAGCCCAATTTTTTCCCAATTTTATATTTTTCTTAACCTAATCAGTATTGAAGCCTCACTTGTTTAATATTGATCTTTGATTAAGAGTTAAAGAAAACTGATTTTTTTAAATAATTTCATAAACTTTTGGAATCGCTATCTGACCGGAGTCGAGAAATGGTTTAAGTCAAAGTCAAATAAGTGGATTTAGTTTTGACCTAGACATTGGTTTACGTGGAAAGACTGATTTTTTGGAGAAAAAAGTTTTGAAAAACTAGTGATACGAGTCCAAGGGTTAGGTTCTTTGAACCCTTATAGGTATCATAAACTTTTCTAATTTAGATTTAATATTTTGAAATCACCTTTAAAAAAAATTAAATAAATTATATTTTTTAAAATTTTTACTAAATAAAGTAATTTGAGCTAAGAGTGGAAAAACTAGTTTTTTTTTTGTTTTTTACGTCACCTTCGAGGTGCCTACATACCGACTATTCAAGATAAGATGTACGTAGTTTTTTTTTTTAAAACCTTAACGGGTTGATCGATTTTAGTTTAGAAAAAGATCGGATTTACATTTCTTACTTGATTTGATGTAGTTTAATGAAACTTTTCTAAAGAGTCCTAAAGTTAGTCATTTTAAAAATTCTAAAAAAGGTCCTAATTTAAAAAAAAAAGGCAATTTTATTCTGTCTTTGTCGAAAAGCTATTTTCTAAGTGGTAAAACCCATTTATTTATTTCACTTTTTCAATTTTTTTTATTATTATATATATTTTTTCTTTTTCTACTTGTTTTATTTCCTTATTATTAATTCCTCATAAAAATAAAATTAAACCTATGTTTTGGTTTTTTTTTTAGCTCTTTTCTTTATTCCATTTTTTTTTTCAATTACAATCACAAACGATAAATAAATAAATAAAAAATAAAAATAATAAAACAAAAAGAACGAAGAGGACCAGACTTAAAAAGGAGATTATTATGATCAACTTAAAATGTGTGACCATATTAAAAAGGAGACAAATGACCTAAATTGAAAGTTTAGCTACTTGAGTCAACATAGATATAAAAATGGGCCAAAAACTTATGTCAAGCCTTTACTTTCTCTCTCTCTTCTTCTTTTCTTCTTTTTTTTCCCTTTTTTTTTTGTAAGTTTATCAATAGGTATAAATTCTTATTTAAGAAGCTAGTGTTACAACCATCCTCTTCTTTAATAACCATGTAGGGTATCTTATATTTTTGAAACTGTCTCTTGACCTTAATGTTGGGCTTTCTTCTGGAGCCTTGTGATTTTAAATATTTTCTTCCTAAAGAAAAGGTAACTCATAATTAGTCTAGACAAAGAAAGCTTCCTTGCAAACTGTTAATTCAAATTACACTCTTGATTACAATCTCAAAAATTATAGTCCATTTTGCAAGTAATACACCTTAATCAATATGTTAGGTTTTTTTCGGTTCAACATTATGAATTTAGGCTCTTGGTCAAAGGGTTTCAAAAAGGACTAATGAGAAAGCTTATTTTGAAATAAATACTTTTACTTAACTCAGGTATACAAGTCAAGAATATTTAGGACAAATTAAAAGTATGCTTGCTCCAATTTCTAAAACAATTTTTATTAAAAATAAATTATCTTTTAAGATTGGAAGAGCTTTTATTGAATAAGCATGGTATTATGAGTGGGGAAGTCTTTTGTGATTTAGCATAGGTATGAAAGTTTTCTATTTATGATTTTGAAGTGTGATTTAAAGTGGATATGGAGGTTTTGTATTTTTAAGCTTGGAATGTGATTCTGGACCTTGTGTTTGTAAAGCTATTTGGGTTTTGATTCTTAGTTTTTTTTTATGTAGTTTTGCTATCTCTACTGGGATATATCTTTTAAGGCTTTCATCTTACACTTGAGCCCAATTTTCCATCCTCTTTTCTTCCTTTCTCTTCTTTTTTCTATAATAATTTTTTTGTTGCTCTAATCTTTCATCATTCTTTTATTTTTTTATCTCTTTTCCTTAGGCTTTTATTGTCGAGTCTTTGACTATGAGAGATTAAAGGCCTAAAATCCATGGGTTTTGAGTATATGGGTTTGGGTGAGATAAATATAAGCTTGAGGTGTTTAAAAGGTATCGACTCTTCTTCATTTCAAAGAAAAATAATTTATTAGAAATAAAAGTCATCTTTGAATTAATGTCACTAAAGTAAGCACAAACCGATTTTATTTGTCTCTTCTAATTAATGACCCTAACTACAGAATTGCCTTATTGTGGGGTGGTTCTTGATAGGGTTTGAATTTGGAAATTCTTCAAATTGGTTGAATGGGGTTGACAATAGATAATTGTGTTTGGGATTTAAAAATGAATGCCTAACTTTATTTTAATCTACGTATTAAATTCAAAATTGATCTCCTTTAAGGAACGAGTCCAAAATATCATTACTATTACGTCACTCAACTCTAAAAGTGTTTTAAGGGTTAGTGTATGGGATATAGTTTGCCTCTTTTCATCCTAAAACTTTTCAAAAGTGAGTTGCCAATTTCTTAGGGAGAAATTTATATTTATTTACCCAGGGTGAAGATTGGCTTTGCCTCTCAGTTTCTCAAAACATGCCCTAATTTTGATACTTTTCACTTGATCCGAGTTTAAGACTTGGATTGTGTTTGTGTTTTGAGTTGGTTTATGGTTAGGTTTGGTTTTTTAAATGGACCAAGGGTTTTGGCTTGGCTTGGTTACCTTAATGGGTTGGGATTGTGTTTAGGTCAACTACATTGATAGGTCGTGGATTGTATTTGTCGGATGCTTTAACGAGCCAAGTGTTTAGGCTAGTTGCTTTAACAGGTCAAAGGGCCTTATGTGGGTTAGGTGCATTGACGGTGTAGATACCTCATTTTTGCTGCCCTTATGATATTTTTTTGTTGGACTAGGTTAAAGAAAAATTAAAAATAAATAATAAAAAAATAAACAAACAAAAAATTAAAAAAAATTGAAAAAAAATAAAAAATAATAAAAGTATCGAGTCGAGTCGATTCATTTAAAGTTAGATTAGACAATTTTTGAAGATGTATATTCAATTTAATAAATTTCGAGTCTTAAATAGTTGGGCTTTATCTTGAAATATTTTTAGTCCAATTCAATATAAAGCGGATTTTTATCTAATTTATATTGGGTTAAATAGACTTAAGATTTATTAAATGCGTTAACGTATATTTTAGGGTAAATTAAAATGAACTGAATCGGGCCCAAGATAGAAAGCCCAAATCAATAGGATTTTTAGAAATTGGGTTAAATCTTCAATGAATTTAAGTTGAGTATTATCATATCATCGTATCTTAGATTTGTTAAGATTGAATTTTTATCTAAAAAGATCTAAAAGATCCAAATTTATGGCTTATAAATAGTGATAGTGGGCAATAAAAAATGGATGTTTTCAAATTTACGCATACTCACACAAATCCCAAAGTCACATACAGTTTTTCACGTCCTTACAATCTTTCTCACACATACCACGTCCTGACAATCACTCACGATACACACCACATCTTGACACAATCTCTCTTACTACATGCCACGTCCTGACACTTTCAACACATAAACACATACATGGTCAGTAGAATACACATATACATAACCTTCACTATCACTTACGTATGATACAGTGCTTCAACATCATCTACTCACAGTCTTTCCGTCCTCACAATCTACACTTCAAATGTTGAACACATCCATGTCTATCTTGCACACGCCATACTGCCGATCGGTTTACAACACACATGTTTATAATCACGAGCACAACACTATCTAAGCACACAAGCATGACTAATCACGCAACAATTTATGGCACACGTCTACTATCCACATTTGATTTACAATATGCACATCTGATTACGTACACAATTCGACTCGTTTAGGTAATTTAAAAAAAAAATATTTTAGTTAGTTATTTGTTTTATTTTTTTAGTTAATCAATTTATTTTACTAACTTGATTATTAGTGTAAGTTTTTTTTTTTTTATAAATTTTAATAATTGTCATTTTGTTTTGCAATTTTTAGATAATTTATAATTTTTTATGATAAATTTTTGTTAAATTGCATTTTTAACCCAAAATTGTATTTTTTTTAAAGTTGCATATTTTTTCTTTGAGATTCATATCTTCAAAGAAGATACGTATTTTAGTATATTTTACATTTAAGGTTTAGAAAAACTAATTTTTGAAATGTAGATTTTTTTTATAAAAGAAATATTAATTGGAGTTTTTTAAAAAGATTTAGTTAGTTAGGGTTTTTTAAAATAGATATGTGAAGTTAGATCTTTTTGGGTTTTTTTTAAAAAACAATAATTTAATTAATGTAAATCTGGTCTAATTTCTCTTAAAAGATCCACCTACTAAATCTTTTCTAAAAAACAGAACTGCAGTCGGTTTAATCTTGATTAGCGGATACATAAGCACCTTCAGGGCAACCATAAAAAAAATAAATTAAAATTTTACTTTTTTAACAAAATTCGTCATAAAAAATATTAAAAATTCATCTTAACTATATTTTTGCATATCTGTATATATCTTAGCATTTTTAGAAAAATTATAAAAAATAAAAGCCCATTAGTTTTTTTTTTTAATTTTTACATGGTGACTTAGTCTTAATAGATTAGTCTTCGGACTTAGTTTTTTCTAATTAATTTTCTAAAAATTATTTTTTTAAAATATTCGCAAACTAGTAGTTAAATCAAGGTTTTCTCACCTAGAAACCCTAATTTTACTTGTTACCAGTTTAACTAGTTAGCGACTCTAATTTTTATTAATTTTTTAAAAAACATTTTTTAAAGAAAAATGTTTTTTCTTAATTTAATATTGAGTAATTTATATTAAGCGGGCTAAGTTTAATATAAGTTAAGTTAAAGAAAACCGAAATAGGGTTTGATAGAATTGATGACTTCATTGAAAACCTTAGTGGGCTAGTTATGTAAAAATAAAAATTAATTAATAGGCTTTCATTTCTTTTTCTTTTTATTTATATTGTAATATAGTTGTACTAATTGGGTTTTAGTGATGTATGTCTCTAAGAAAAACCTGGCCTAATGGGCTTGTTACTGGGGATTACGAGGGGAACTTTTATTAAAATCATTTGTATGCTTAGATATGGTTAAACCTAGACCACCTTAGGAACTTAGAAAGAGTCACCATTATGTAACCCTCGGGTTCATAATAATTTCTATAATTTATTAATCATCGACCCCTATTGCATCACATATGTATGTAGCATATTACATTTATTATATATATATATATATATTACTAATGCTTGTTTCCATGCGACTATCTTCGTTTCTTATATTTTGTGTTTTTTTACATTGTCTCCTAATGGGTAAAGGGCTGTGTAACTTGAAAAACCGAAGGAGCTGCAAAATTATTAATATTATATGTACCCTCATTGTAAATTTAGTATTTTCATTTTTTTTTTGTAAATAATTGTGTAATCTCATGTTTTATGTAATATAGACATAGAAAGCCAAGGCAACATCAACCTCGTAAAGCTTGTTTTAGCTAGATCCGTTGGCTTTTATAGATATAAGATTTGATTTTTTTTTTCTAGGAAGATTAGTTATGAGTCTTTTTAGTCAATTGTTTAGGCTTGATTTTATGATTATTAATAAATTTGCAGCTTCATTAAATGAAAGTCTTTATTGGTTGTATAGTCTTTTGCTCATTTTTTATTTTTGCCTTTGATAGTTGCCTTTTAAACAAAAAGAAAATAAAATAAAAATGATAAAACAACAAAATAAAAAAAGGAGAAAAAGAAAAAAAAAAGAAAAATCTTAATTCACAAAAATGTTTAAACTTGGGTCTTTGTAAGATTTTGAAGATAGTGCCTAAGGGAGTAGACTCTATTAGAAGCTTGATATTCACTTGTTCCAAGGCAAGAATGTTAAGTTATGGCAATGGAAATGTTAGTCAAACTGAGCATGATTCGATAGTCATAATGTTGGAAGAAAGCATGAAGAAGATGGTCAATCAAATTCAGGCTCTCACTCAAGCTATTGGAATTCTTAATTATTAGTAAGCATCTCAAGTCAGCTCGAATCAAAATGCAGAAGTGACCCCTCTCCCTAAATTGAAAGATACGCAATCAGTCCCTAATGCTAAGACATGGAGGAAGGAAATTGAGGAAAAACATTGAGAGATGGAAAGGAATTTTATGTAGAAGTTGACTGAGAAAATGAAAACCTTAACAATGGCTAACGACCTTAAGTTGATGGGAATGGTCAATTTGCTAACTTATGAAGATGATGACTTTCCAAAAAAATTTAAAGTTCCGAAGTTTGAGAAATACGATGGGACCAGTTGCCCTAAGCTTTATACCAGGTTGTACATTAGAAAGATTGGAAAGTACACAAAATATGACAAAGTGATCGTCCAAACATTTCAGGATAGCTTGACTAAGCCCACCTAGACTTGATATGCCTAATTAGACTTAAATAAGATCGATATATGGGATAAGTTAGCTCGAGCTTTCTATAACCAGTACAAGTTCAATATCGAGTTGGCTCCATTTATGTGGGATTTCAATAATTTGCAAAAGAAGGCCTACGAGAGCTTTAAAGAGTATGCTTAACGATGGAGGGGCATGGCAGCTAGAGTGACTCCACCCTTAATTGAAAAAGATCTAACCATTGCCTTTATTAATACTATTGGAAGCCCATATTACCAATATCTAGTATGTCATCTTGCTTTTAACTTTGCGAAGATTGTAACCTCAGTGTTGCGAATTGTGACCAATAATAGACAAGGCCGGTTGTTGGATGGATCTGAGCTTGTAGAAAGCTTGAAAGAGAAGTGATGGGGAAAGTGCGAAAGGATTAACGTGAATGAAAAAGTAAGCAAAACTTATGAATAGCTCTAGAGGATATGATACGCCAATGGAACTTCCGAGGACTTACGGTACAATTCGATGTGACGTACGAATTGGTTCAGTGAGGTTATTCACCGCTAAGCCTTACTCAAGGGTTAAGATAAGAGTAATGTTAAGAGTAAATAGGTAATGTTTACGTAAGAAAGAAAAAAAAAAAAACTCAAGTGTATTAATGGTAATATGATTCTGATAACTATAAGTACAGGAGTATTTATACCCATTTATTTAGGGCAACTTCCCTAAAAGGGAAAAGACAAAAAAGGCATTTCCTAAGGAAGTAATGTACAAGATATAAAAGGGTAAAAATAAATATATAAGAAAAACAATAATTGGTTCAATGGATTCTATACATGATTCTATACACATAGTGATGCTATATTGGTGATGCCGTTGGATGATGTGGAAAAAAGGTATGGACAACTTTCTTGTTCGAACAGGGGTAGCTTGGTTAATCTGAACTCTTTCTCTTGACATTTTGGCAAGGGTGATGCTAAGTAAGTCATTAGCCAAGCATCAGCGAGAGTGAAGATTGATTGTTGTCTCGACCTTCTACTTCTCAGTACTTTATCTGCGATAAATAGGGAGTTACTCAACTCGGCATGTAGAACAGGTCGGCAAGGAGATATTCAGCCTTAGCAGGAGTCGGCTGAAATAGGGGAATCCGCCATGTCAAGCCTTCTAGTCCTTGAGCTTTGTTGCAATTCAAAGGTCCAGTAGCTTAATTTCTATCATTCCCTTGGGTTGATTTGGATTTGGGATTAAATTCGAATGATCTCCGGTCAGCTCTCCATTGAGATGAGTTGGATTGAGTTTGGAAAAGTTGAAGGTGTTAGAAACCCCATAGTCCTTCGGTAGCTCTAATCTGTAGGCGTTATCATTGATCTTCTAGAGGATTCTAAAATATCCTTCAGCTTTTGGGGATAGTTTATTCCTCCTCTTGCTTAAGAACTGCTCCTTGGTGAGGTGTAGCCATACCAAGTCTCCTGGCTAGAATTGTTTAGTTGTCTTACCCTTAGTCTTCTTTCGTATTCTTTTAACAACTTGGTCGATGTGTTCAGTGACTTTACTATAGATGTGCTGAAGAGATTGTGCTTTAGCTTTCGTGTCTGGGTCTTCTTGTACGAGCATAGGTATAGGGGTATGATCGAAGGGTAACTCAGGGTTGAAACCATAAACAACCTCAAAGGCGGTTTGCTTGGTAGTGTCATGCACTGTTTGGTTGTAAGCGAATTTAACCATTAGTAAGTAAACGTCTGAATCAGCTAAGTTCTTGCCTACTATAGCTCGGAGCAGTGATCCTAAAGTACAATTAACTACCTTTGTTTGGCCATCAGTTTTAGGTGTGATAGGAAGTGCTGAATAGTAGTTTGGTCCTAATCTGACACCATAAGGTCTTCTAAAAATGGCTCAAGAATTTCGGGTCTTTGTTAGAAACTACACTTCTTAGCACGCCGTGTATCTGTATAATCTCCTATAATAAAAGAGAAGCAATAGTTGAAACATCGTTAGTTTTGTAGCAAGGTACAAAATGTACTATCTTACTAAACCTATCTATGACAACCATTACAGAATCTTTGCTTCGGCAGTTCGTAGTAATCTAAGAATAAAGTCCATGCTTAATTTAGTCCATGGTTTCGTCGGAACAGGCAATGGCACTGCTTTCCCTTACTTGACTCGGCACTTATCCCTCTTGCATATAACATAGCTTTTGATAACTCGGTGCATATCTCTCCTCATTTTAGGCTAGAAGAAGTGACCATTCAATAGTTCATAGGTCTTTCTTTCTCCAAAATGTTCAGAGAGTCCTCTACTGTGGGCTTCCTTGATCAATAGTTCCTGTAGTGAATAGGTCGATACATATTTTCCACCTCAAAACAAGTAACCATTCTCCACATGATACTTATCTACTGTCTTTCCATTAACGCATCGCATGATTATGGGACTAAAGTGTGGATCCTCAGAGTATTGCTCTTTGATACTTGCAAACCCAAACAGCTTGGTTTGCAGTTCAGTTCAAAGCACATATCTCCTTAAGAGAGCATCTGTAACCATGTTGCTCTTTCCTTGCTTATATTTAATCACAAAGTTGAATCCTTCAAGGAATTCAACCTATCTTGGTTGCCGCTTTGATAACTTGGTCTGACTTCAGAGGTATCTTAACGACTTATAATCAATATATATGACAAACTCTCGGCAATAAATAGTGTTGCCATACTTGTAGTGCTCTGATCAGTGCTAAGAGCTCCTTGTCATACATGAAGTAATTTAACTGTGGTCCTCTAAGCTTCTCATTGTATAATGCAATTGGTTGGCCTTCTTACATAAGGATAGTACTTATTCCAATGCTTCACATTCTAGCTCAAATATTTTCTCGAAGTTAAGTAGGACTAACATCGAGGTAGAGGTTAATTTTTCTTTTATCTCGGTAAAGCTCCTCCTTTCCCTTTTCCCCCATCAGAAGTTGGTGTTTTTCTTTGTTAGCTCAATAAGTGGCACGACGAGGGTGCTGAAATTCTTGATGAATTATCTATAGAATGAAGTTAACCTATGGAAACTTCTCACATCGGCATAAGTAGTAGGAGTTGGCCATTCTATAATTACTCGAATTTCCTCTTCATCCATATGTAAGCCTCCTCCACTAACTGCATAGCCTAAGAATACTACTTTCTCCTAGCAAAAGTAATACTTTTTGAGATTGTTGAACAATCTCTTTGCATGAAGGGTGTTTAATACAATACATAGATGTTTACAATGACTTAGCATATTAGTACTGTATATAAGAATGTCATCGAAATAAACTATGACACACTTCCCAATTAGATCTCTTAATATATGGTTCATTAGGTGCATGAAAGTGCTTAGGGCATTTAACAAGCTAAATGGCATGACCATCCACTTATAGAGTCCATGCCAAGTTTTAAATGCAGTCTTCCATTCATCTCCTAGCGTCATGTGGATTTGATGGTAGCTAGACTTCAGGTCAATCTTACTGAAGACCTTTGCTCCATTCAGTTCATCCAGCATGTCCTTTAGTCTAGGAATGAGACACTTGTATTTGATTGTAATCTTGTTCATAGTTTGGCTATTCGTACACATCCACCAGGTCCCATCCTTTTTCAACACAAGAAGTACCGGTACAACGCAAGGGCTGAGACTTTCTCTGACATAACCTCTCTTCAGCAACTCATTGACTTAACGTTAGAGCTTAGAAGCCTGCTTAGAATTCATCCGATAAGCTGGCTTATTCGGCAGTGCAGTATCGGGTACCAAGTCATTGCAGTGCTCCATGCCTCGAGTTGGTGGCAACCCCTCAAGTGACTCTTCTGGGAACAGGTTGACATACCCATCAAGCAACTCTTTGATTTCCTAAAGTAATTCACCTTGTTCCTTCATTTCTAATAGGCGCCTAACCAACATGAGGGTTGGCTCGTTAGCATTGATGGCCTCTCAGAGCTTGGCTTTACTCATCACTAGAGCCTTCCTCAATCCCTAGGTAAGTTTTGTCTACAATTTATTGACTTTTCTAGGTGGCATTAGGTTTAGTGTGATCTTTCGGTCATCCTTCTTAAACATGTACCTGTTCTTGTAGCCATCGTAGATAACTCTCCTATGAAACAACTACTATCTACTTAGTAACACGTGGGAAGCACATATGGATAGTACATCGTAGAGAATCTAGTCTAAGTAATTCCTTATAGTGATTGGCAGTAATATTTTCTAAGTGACATGTAGTGCTCCTTTCTTACTTAACCAATGCAATTTGTACAACTTCGGATGTGCAATAGTTGGCAACTTCAGTTTTTAAACAAGATCGGCTAATGCTACATTGGTGCAGCTTCCACTATCCACGATGAGGGCACACACCTAATCATTCACCTTACAGGTGGTTGAAATAAATTCTCTCTCTGCTCCTTTTCTTGTTAAGGTTTAATGTTCATAGAGCGTTGGATAACCATGAGTAATTGGTCCAAGTCCTCAACAAATAGTCCTCCTTAATCAATTCTTTCTCAGCATTTTCTTTTTTGATGGCGACCTCCTCCTCCCTAGGTTCCTCATCTATATTGTCTACTTTTAACTCTGGGATGTCTCCCTTATTGACCATTGTCCTTTGGTTCGGGCAATGAGCAGTCATATGTCCGAACCCTTGGCACTTAGAGCACTTGATCTGGTTCATCTTCTTGTTAGACCCTTGCCCCTTCTTGTAAGTTTAGGTTGGTACTTCAGCATTGGGTCGGCTTCTCTGATGGGCTTAAACATCCATCTTTTGGCTTAGCTTGGTACTCAACTAAGCTTAGTGATTTGCCTGTCCTAGTCGACTAGTCGGCATCCTCATTGGCACTTGGCTCCTTCTTTGCCTTTTTGTTTGTTGGGCTATTATGATGGCTTCATCCATTGTGGTAAAGCATTAGAGTCCCATAGTATCTCAAACATTATCTCTCAATCTAGTGATGAATCTAGAAACAATTCGAGCCAATGGTTCCTCCACTTCACAACAGATCATGAGCATTTGAAATTCTTGAACATACTCGTCAACAGTTCGGCTTCCTTATCTTAACTCTTGAAGCCAAAGATAAGTTTCTGGCATGAATTTGTTTTTGAGTATTCTCTTTATCTCAGGCTAAGTATTAATCTCTTGGTAGCCTTCTTATCTTCTCATAGCTTGGAAATTCTTCCACTATATGGCGACATATTCGAAGAACTCAATAACAGTAGTTCTCACTTTCTCATAATCATCGTATTGATAATAATAAAAAATACGCTCCACCTTTTCTTCCCATTCCAGATATTCATTAGCATTCCTAAATCTATTGAAACTCGGAATCCGAAGTTTCACATGGTCAGATGCTCTGGGAGCTCAAGCTTACTCTTCCTCGTCCTCCTCATCAAGTTTTCTCAGGTTTATCCTTCGTCTTACTCGTCTGCTTACTCCTCTACCTCAAATTAGTCGAATTAGGTTCTGACCTCTGACAGGTTGGGCAGCTTGTGGAGTTTTACGTGGCCTTAGTGGGTTAGTAAGCCAATGTATGAACAGCTCGGGTTAGATCTACCAAAAGGTTAGCCACCTCGTTAAGTCTCTCATCAGTGCTTCTTAGAGTTCCTTGAGACAGTCGGCCATGGTGGACAACTCTACTATTATCATCTCCCATTCTAACATTTACACTTAGGTCAGTCATTTTCTCCAAATATTCAAAGTTCAAACAAACACTTTAGGAAATTAACAGCTAGCAAACATAGTAGCTAAGACGAATACAGTAACTTGCTCTATTTCACATACACGGAATAGAGTATAACAGAACTTCAAACATAAACCATGACTTAAATAAAACTTTTACCCTGATACCAAGATGTTGCGAATCGTGACCAACAATAGACAGGGCTGGTCACTAGATGGGTCCAAGCTTGCAAAAAGCTTAAAAGAGAAGTGATGGGGAAAGTACGAAAGGATAAATGCGAATGAAAAAGTAAGCAAAACCCACGAATAGCTCTAGAGGATATGATACACCAACGGAACTTTCGAGGACTCACGGCATAATCCGATATGACATACAAATTGGTCTGGTGAGGTTATTCGCCACCTAGCCTTGCTCAAGAGTTAGGATAAGAGTGATGCTGAGAATAAACAGATAGTGTTTATGCAAGGAAGAAAAAAAATACTTAAGTATATTAATTGTAATATGATTCTAATAGCCACAAGTACATAGGTATTTATATCCACCAGTTATGGTAACTTCCCCAAAAGGGAAAAGATAAAAAGGGCATTTCTTAAGGAAGTAATATAGAGGATACAAAAGGGTAAAAATAAATATATATGGAAAACAATCATTGGTTCAATGGATTCTACACATGATTCTGTACACATGGTGATGTTGTATTAGTGATGTTGTTAGAAGATATGAACAAAATGTACGGACAGCTTGCTTGTCTGAGCAGGGGTGGCTTGGTCAGTCTGGACTCTTTCTCTTAGCATTTCGGTAAGAGTGATGCTGAGTAAGTAATTGGTCAAGTATGAGTGTGAGTAAGGATTGGCTATTGTCTTAGCCTTTTACTTTTCGGCACTTTATCTACGAAAAATAGGGAGTCACTTGGCTTAGCATGCAGAACGAGTTGGCAAGGAGATACTTGGCTTCAGCAGGAGTTGGTTGAAGTAGGAGAATTTGCTGCGTTAAGCCTTGTAGTCCTCGAGCTTGGCTTTAAGTCAAAGGTCCAGTAGCTTAATTCCCATCACTTAAAGTACTGAATTGAGGAAGTTGTCTTTGCTGGAAGGCTTCCTAATCTTGAAGTTATTAAGAAGAACATGCCTCCTACGAGATTCTCTAATAAAGTCAAAGAAGTTACTATTAGTGTCATCAATATTGGCAACCTTATTAGACCTGCAGCATCGATAGCCATGACGAGAAATGCTAATTCCTCACCATGTCCAAATCAGAATAACCACCCATAAAGAAGATAGTTTACCAAAATCCCCATTCCTCTAAGCCAAGTTCTTGCATGACCATGGAAGGAGAACCTCTTAAAGTTTGAAATATTGAAGGAAGAACAAAGACTGAGGGAATACAACCCAGAGCTTTGTTGTGATTATCATTTGGGGCAAGTAGGACATTCTACAGACTAGTGCTGGAGACTTAAACATAAGATCTAGGATCTTATTGATGCTAAGTTGGTGCAATTGGACTTCATTCAAACTTTTACTCCTAATGTGGGTAATAATCCTTTACTGGATCATGGACGCTCAATTAATATGATCATCACTGAAGTATCTGAATCGAGATTATAGATTTTTTATGAGGTTAGCATGATTAAAGTATCAAGACAGGGGATACGGGGTTGCTCGGAACAACCTAAGTAGTAGATTGGAACATTTAGGCTTAGATATGAGCCCACTAAGGAAGAAATCTAAGAAATGAAGGCCAAAACTAGAGGGAAAAGAGGAGATCAGCTGTACTATGCTTGTATAGATTTTCCAGACATTCGCTATACATTCCTAGTACCGGTATGCGTTTAAGAACCCAAAGTAGTTTGTTTATCCAAGGTCTTGGCTTAGTAATGCAGCATCAATCTGGATGAGGAGAAAGATATTGACACCCCAATTTCCTTATGCAACTGGTTTTCCATTCCTATTAATAGGTCTCTTTAGAAAAGCAATATTAGATCAATTAAGAGCATTTGATTTCATAGTTAATCTGATTAGTTAGGCCTTTTCTTTCAAACAATTTGAATTCATTCAATAAACTTAGTTCCTTTCTTTCTTTCAATTCTTCTTTGTTATTTACTTGTTACCTTTTTGCCTTTTCCTTTACTCTTTAGATCCGATAAAAATGTTAAACATAATGGATATCTCATGTCTATAAACGATGAAAGTACTAATATCACCTTCGGCCCTACTGGGTCAAATGTCGGAGATGATATTGAGACCCCAAGCAAAATACAAGAGAGTTAGCATTGATTTGAACAGGGAAGAGTAATTATTGATGAACTAATAGTTGTGATTAATTTGAGGACAAAAGAGAATTCGTAAAACTTAAAAATTGAGGGTAATTTGGTAGATAATTAGAAACAGGAGTTGTTACGTTTATTATTAGAATACTTGGACATATTCATTTGGTCCTATGAGGACATGGCCAGTTTGGATTCGTTGATCGTAGTTCACAAGTTGCCTACCAGAGATGATATTAAACTGAAAAGGTAAAAGTTTAGGTGGTTTAGGCCAGATATACTCCTTAAGATAAAGGAAGAAGTGAAGAAATTACTAGACGTTGAGTTCATAGAAGTGTTGGACTATCCTGAATGGGTTGTTAGTATTGAAGAAGAACGGGAAAGTTAGGGTATGTGTGGACTTTTGTGATTTGAACAAGCGACGCCTAAGAATAACTTCCCTTTACCACATATTGATGTATTAGTGAGCAACATGGCTAGAAATCATCGTTTCTCATTTATGGATGGTTTCTTGGGATACAATCATATCAAGATGGCAAAAGAAGATAAAATCAAAACCACTGTCATTACCACTTAGGGAACGTTCTGTTACCATGTAATGCCTTTCAAGTTGAAGAACGCTAGGGTAACTTATTAGTATGCTATAGTTGCTTTGTTTCATGACATGATGCATCAGGAAATCGAAGTTGATGTAGACAATATGATTACTAAGTCCAAGGAGGATGAGAATCATGTCAATGTTTTACAAAAATTGTTTGAGCGGTTGAGGAAGTTTCAACTAAAGCTGAATCTAGAAAAGTATACCTTTATAGTAACTTCGAGCAAGTTGTTAGGTTTTGTAGTTAGTAGAAAAGGAATTGAAGTAGACCTAGACAAAGTCAAGGCAATTGTAAATATGCGCGCACTAAAGACTATAAAAGAAGCCTAGGGACTGTTAGGGAGATTGAATTACATTGCTCATTTGTATCACAATTATTTGATAAATGCAAGTCGTTATTCAAGCTCTTGAGGAAGAATGTAGAGATAGAATGGGATGAAGAATGTGAGCAAGCGTTTGCTGAAATCAAGGAATATCTCATGAATCTGCTACTGCTGGTCACTCCTATGCCGGGACAACCATTGATTCTCTACTTGATGATCCTCCTTGAATCGATGGGATGTATGTTGGGGTAGAGAGATGAAACAGGCAGGAAAGAGCATCCTATATATTACTTAAGCAAGAAGTTTACAAAAGGCAAATAGAAATACTTAAAGATGGAAAGAACATGTTATGCCTTAGTATGAGTGATGTACATGCTTAAGTAGTACATTCTTTATTACTCAATGGAGTTGTTAACAAAACATGACCCGTTGAGGTATTTAGCAGAAAAGCTAGTATTGATTAGGAGAATATCGAAGTAGCAAATGTTGCTCTCTGAGTTTGATATCAAATACGTGAGTCAAAGTTTAATTAAAGGACAGGCGATGGCTGATCAATTAGCAAAATACCTACTAGAAGATGAAGATCATGGTTTGGAAGCTTAGTTTCCTGATAAAAATGTGATGGTAGTGAATAAACTGAGTGGTGAAAAACTGGAATGGAGAATGTATTTTGATGTGGGATTGAGGTAGTATTGTATCACTTGAGGGTAATCATTTCTTGAAGGTCCTAATACAATCCGAGTTTGACTGTTTCTACCATACAATTATGATACATAAAGTAAATCCCCACCCCCCACCAATAATTTAAAAATCATAAATAAATTTAGCCTTGCAAGAAAGATTAGTACAATTATATAAAAAATAATAAATAAATTACACTTAGTAAGGTGATTTCAAAAATTAATTCTAAATGTGGAAAGTTAGATGGCTAATCCTTTTGATGTCCTTAGTAGAGTTGCCATTTTGTTAAGCTTGACTTTTTTTTCGGTTTTACATTTTCATTAACCCAATCAATATTAAATCCTAACCTATTCAATATTGATCCTTGACTAAGAGTTAAAGAAAATTGTTTTTTAAAAAGAATTTGATAAACTTTTAGGGTTATCACTTGATTAGGGTTAAGAAATGGTTTAGGTTAAACCAAATGGGTGGATTTGATTTTGACCTAGACACTGGTTTTCATGGAAAAATCAATTTTTTCGTAAAAAAAGGGGTTTTGAAAAACTAGAGATACGAGTCTGGTGGTTAAGTTCTTTAAACCCTTATGGGTTTCATAAACTTTCTTGATTTAGATTTAATTTCTTGAAATTACCTTTTAAAAAATATTAAATAAATTAGATTTTTTTTATTTTTACTAAATAGAGTAATTTGAGCTTAAAGTAGAAAAACTAATATTTTCGTTTTGTATGTCGCCCAAAAGGTGCCTACGTATCCTCTATTCAAGATCAGATGTACGTAGTTCTTTTTCAAAAACCATAGCGGGTTGATTGATTTTAGTTTAGAAAAAGATTGGGTTTACATTTCTTACCCGATTCGATGTGGTTTAATTAAAAATTTCTAAAGAGTCCTAAAGTCGTTTCATTTTAAAAATTCTAAAAAGGGTTCTAATTAAAAAAAAAAAAAGAGTCAATTTTATTTTGTCTTTGTTGAAAAACTATTTTCTAAGGGGTAAAACTTATTTATTTACTAATCTATTTATTTTACTTTTTTATTATCATTTTTATTTTGTTTTATTATTGTATATATTTTTTCTTTTTCTACTTGTTTTATTTCCTTATCATTAATTCCTCATAAAAATAAAATTAAACCTATGTTTTGGTTTCTTTTTTTTTTCTTCTTTTTGGTTCTTTTCTTCTCTTTTTTTCCATTTTTTTTTTACAATTACAATCACAAATGATAAATAAAAAAAAAATAACAACAACAAAACAAAAAGAACGAAGAGGGTTGAACTTAAACAAGCTACGGGTAGATTCAAATCAGGCTTGGTTAGAAACTTAGATCGGGTTGGATTGGACAGTCTTCAATAGCAATAGTGGTAAGGTGTGTTTCTGAGTGATCTCAACATTGAAATGAGAGAAGAAAGGGGGATTTATGACTTTTGTATTAACTTTAGGGGGGTAAGCAAAGCGCCTTGGCTAATGGAAGTGGAATGGGCGATCGTCATAGTGGAGGATGGTGGTGGAGTTGGGTCACATGTAGTGGGGGTTGCTGGGTTTGAGAGAGGGATGTGGCTTTGGGTTTCGGGTTATGGTAGGTTCAATTATGATGTCGGATTAGGGGGTGACTAATAGAATTGGTGGTTTAAAAGGGTTAGGGTTGTTTAGGAAAGGCTCTAGGGGGGCATGGCAGTAGTTGGGTTTGGTCGGATCTATGGTAGCTTAGAGTAGCGAGTGCTGTAGTGGTGGTGGTTTGATTTGGGGGTGACCAAAGAGAGAGAAATGTAGAGAGAGAAAGGGGGGCATCATGCGAAGAGAGAGAAAGAGCTTTTTTAAAAAAAAAAAATCCGAGAGAGAGTAAGTGTTGTTTAATTGATTTTGGTCCTGGGAATGAAACTTGAGTGGTCCTTTTATACTAATCCAAACTTAAATGAAATTATAACGAATCAAATTGCTATTAATTTGAGAATGAATATGAGAGAAAAACCGAGATTTGATTTTGATTTTAGGTGTAAATTGGTATTAATTTTTGGTCAAAAACACATCCTTAATGTCCTTCCTTGCTAAAAAGATCAAATAGAAGCTTTAATTTTTATTATTGAAGCTTGAATCAAGTAAATTCAACTTGAAGGAAAATCTGGGTTCTATGGTTTTTCTTGATTTTTGATGCTCAATTTAATCCATATCCATGAAATGGTTAAATGAAGATGTGTTTTTTTATGTTAATCCATGGTATCCTAAGTGTGATCGGTAATTTCTCCCTTTATTTTGCAAAAAAACAAGGGAAAATGGACTAAAAATGGTTGAAAACTAGGCACCCTAGGCATGTTTTATGCGAGAAAGTGATGGAAAGTGTGAGAAAGGGGAGAAAAATGCTAGTGTTATCCAATGGAAGGCTGATACGTGGCACTATCATCCAATGTAGAAAAAAAAGGATGCATTGCACGCTTAAGTGGAGTCGAACCCAGGTCTTCTTAATCGGTGGTGTATTCCCTTGCCAATTGAGCTGGCTTTTATTCTCGACCTTAAGTGTAATTCAAAGTTATATAAGTTATTAGAGCAACTTGGACTGAATTTTAAACAAGAACGACTGGCTCAGATCGAATCCAAACCCTAATCAACTAGTTCCTGATAAATTAAAAATGAATTATACGAGCAAGCCTAGTACACATATGTTCAAATTGATCTGAATTTAATGATTTTATGAACTTTGATTCGTTAACCGTGTGGTTAATTTGAAAATTGATTTTTTTGTAAATCAACCAATTTAAGTCCAATCAAGACATTGTTCAAAACCATAATTAACTTAAATTGATTTCATTTTTATGATTCCAAAATATTTAAAATTAACCATGGCTCAAATATTAAATTTTCAGAAAAACTTATAACTTGAAATTGTTAAATAATATATGTGTACTTTTGACCATAAAAATGAGATGACCCATTCCATGTAATCTAATGACCTTAAAGATGACCTTAGACTCCTATTTATCCTAAAAATTAATATATTTTGCTATTTATGATTTTTCTTTTTTTCTTTTTTATTTTTTTTGTATTTTCCTAAAATTTATATTTTTTTGTAATTTTCTAAATTTCCTAAAATTGTTAATTTTTTTTCTAAATTAGAACCTTTTACCCTATTCTAAAAATTTCAAAAGTTACAATGAAATAAAAATTGGGTATCTATAGCTATACCCCTCTATGGGAAAGCTTAAGTAAAAGTTTGCTATAAAGATAAAATAGACATAATTTTTTGCCATGAGGATATATTTGTCCTAAGAAGTGCTACAACTAGCTAATTATCCTAGTCTTGGTTTACTATGGATTTGGTGAATGGTGAGAAGTGAAAGTGAAGGGAGGCACTTTAAGAGCTAACTGAGAAATTGAACAAAGATAGCGCCCTTGTGGGCTAGCAAGAACCTTAAAAGAATTTGAAATCTTAGTCATGCCCTTATGTGATGACTTACTTAGGTGAATGAGAAAAGCGCTCTTTGAGTTAGCTAAGAGGGATTAAAACCTAGTAGTGCTTGACTGGGTTAATTAACTTAGGTGAAATGGGTAATTCGCTTCTTGAGCTAACTAAGGCCCCAAAATGGAAATCTGGTTGTATTCATTTGAGTTAACTAACCTTGGCATGAGTGCCTCTGGTGGACTAGCTACCTTAATTTGGAATCGATCCCAGAAAACCTGGTCGTGTTCCTTTGAGCTTACTAACATAGGCAGGAGCATTTCTAGGGGACTAACAACATTAAATGGGAATCGGTTTTAGAAAACCTGGTCATGTTCTTTTGAGCTCACTAACCTAGGCAAAACTGTCTTTAGGGGACTAGTAACCTTAAATTGAAATTGATTCAAAAAACCTAGTCGTGCTCCTTTGAGCTCACTAACCTAGGCAGTAGTGTCACTCGGGGACTAACTACTTTAGATGAGAATTGATTTGGAAAAACCTGGTTGTGCTCTTTTAAGCTCACTAATCTAGACGGAAGCGTCTTTCGGGGACTCTAAATGGGAATTGGTTTGAGAAAACCTGGTTGTACTTCTTTGAGCTCATTAACTCAGGTAGGGGTATTTCTTGGGGACTAGCAATCTTAAATTGGAATTGATTTAGAAAACTTGATCGTGCTTTTCTAAGCTTACTAACCTAGGTGGGAGCGTCTCTCAGGGATTAGCAACCTTAAATTGGAATTGATTTGGAAAAATCAAGTTGTGTTCTTTTGAGCTTACTAACCTAGGCAAGAGCATCTCTAGGGGACTAGTAACCTTAAATGGGAATTGATTTGAGAAAACTCGATCGTGCTCTTCTAAGCTCACTAACATAGGAGGGGGCGTCTATTGAGGACCTTAAATAGGAATCCATTTGAGAAAACCTGGTCGTGCTTTTCTGAGCTTATTAACCTAAGCGGGAGCATCTTTAGGGGACTAGTAACCCTAAATTGGAATTGATTCAGAAAAACCTAATCATGCTCTTTTGAGCTCACTAACCTAGGTGGGAACGTCTCTCAAGGACTAGTAACCCTAAATTGGAATCGATTTGGAAAACTTGGTTATGCTTTTTTAAGCTCACTAACTTAAACGGAATCGTCTCTTAGCGATTAGCAACTCTAAATGGGAATTGATTTATGAAAACCTGGTTGTGCTCTTCTGAGCTCACTAATCTAGGTGGGAGCATCTCTAGATGACTAGTAACCTTAAATTGAAATCGATTTGGAAAACCTGATCGTGCTCCTTTAAGCTCATTAACATAAGTGGGAACGTCTCTCAAAGACTAGCAACCCTAAATGAGAATTGATTTGAAAAAACCTTGTCGTGCTCTTCTGAGCTCACTAATTTAAGCAGGAACGTCTTTTGGGGACTAGCAACCTTAAATTAGAATCAATTTGGAAAACTTAGTTGTACTCTTCTAAGCTCACTAATTTAGGCAGAAGCGTCTCTCGTGGATTAGCAACCTTAAATTGGAAATGATTTGGAAACCTTGAGCTCACATCAACAACCAAGTAGTGTTGGGTGTTGGCTGGGTGTAGTGAATTTGCTAGGTTGTAGTGTTGTCATGTAGTGGTAATTGATGAAAGTGTCGTTGTTGAACGGGGATAGGGGCTACTATTGGGTTTAATGTGTTTGGGTTGAGGGTGAGGATGCGAGAGTAGTTGAAGATGAGATTTTTTTATTGATGATGGATGTTCAGGATTAGTCTGTGCATGTGTTTTCTAGATTCTCCCTTATTATTGACCTCAACTTCTTGTTGATAACTCTTTTAATAAATCTTGGATTAACCCAAAATCCCTCTCAAATCATCCCTAATCTTTATCAAATCTTCCATAAGTAAATATTAGTTAAAATCTTTTAAAGATTTGGTAGTTTTTATAATCTTTCAGTATGATTTTAACTAAGTCCATCCAAAAATAATGAAAATTTGATAAGTTTTGTTATAGGATTTAGATTCTAGAAGATATATGGTTTTCCCTCATTTTTTGTTTGTTTTTTGCGAAAATTTTGAAGAAGGGAAAAAGAATATGATTTTAACTAAGTTCATCTCAAAATAATGAAAATTTGATAAGGTTTATTATGGGATTTGTATTTTAGAAGATATGCGATTTTCCCTAATTTTTTGTTTGCTTCTCATGAAAATCTTAGAGAAGGGAAAAGAATGAAAATGTGCCTATTGTGCATTACCTGAGGATTGAAACTTTGACCTTTGTTTCCTCACACGTAACATTTACCAACTCATTTGAGCTCTTTTCTTGCCATACGATGTAGCCTAATTTTATTTAGCATTTTCTCATTAAGCCTAACATCAATTTGGACTTTCACTATCAAGCCTAGTTTGACCTAAATCATTTTAAAATAATCCTAACCCTCTTGTATAGCTCAAAATATATATAGTAAATATTTTTTAACACCACTTTCAAATTTAATAAATTTAGAGTCTTATTTTAATTTGTCCAATTTAAATATTTTTTAAAATGGGTAAAAATTTATTTTATGAAATTAAACATTTTGTTAGACTAAAATATTTTTCTATTGAAGCCTAAAAATTTTAGACTCTAAATTTATTAAATCGCATGTATATTTTCAATTTTTACTTGATCTAACCCTAAAAGATTAACTGAGTTGACTTAGATACTTTTGATAATTTGTATTTTTTTCATTTTTTTCTCAAAATTTTTGAATTTTTCTCAATTTTTAAATTTTTTTTTGTAATTTTTAACCTAGAAAAAGAATAAAAATAAAATAAAAAGACAAAAGTGGGGTGTTTATAATTATCTTGAGGGTAGAAAGGGATTTTTTTATTAAGCTAACCATCCTAAAAAAGGATTAGGCTCCTTTTTTCAACAGGTCTCATTCCTTGAGAGAGAGATAGTGGTAATGACTATCTTAAGGACAAAAAGGAATCTTTTCATTGAGCTAACTACCTTATAAAGGATTAAGCTCCTTTTTCTCGAAAGCTCACATTCCTAAAGAGATAAATAATGCTAATGACTATTTTGAAGGTGAAAAGGGATTTTTTCGTTGAGTTAACTACTCTAAGAAGGGATTGGGCTCTTTTTTTCGAAAGCTCTCATTCTTAAAGAGAGATATAGTGCCAATGACTATCCTTAGGACAGAAAGGGATTTTTTCATCTAGCTAACTACCTTAACAAGCTCCTTTTTTCCAAAGACTTACATTCCTAAAGAGAGAGATAATGCTAATGACTGTCTTGAGGGATTTTTTGATTGAGTTAACTACCTTAAAAAGGGATCGAGCTCCTTTTTTCAAAAGTTCATGTTCTTAAGGAGAGAGATAATACCAATGACTATCTTGATGGTAGAAAGAACTATTCTCCTTCTGGAGTGCTATCAATCTTAATTACTATTTTGGTGAAGCTCACTTAGGAAGATTAAATAGGATGCAAGTTCTTTGGAATTTTTGTTGAGGGGAACCTTAAAGATATCTGTTGGGGGATGATCTTAAGGAAGGCAGCAATTTGAGTTGATTGGGTCTTTTTAAAAAGGTATCGTCGTAGATGGAAGGAAAAACCATTTCTAAACTATTGGGATTTCAACAACTTTCCATCTTGGATTGATGGGTCTTTTTGTTCATTATCTCAGATTGATAGGTCATTTTGTTCACAATCTCGATTTAATGGGTTTTTTTGTTCACTATCTTGGATTGATAAATCTTTTTTTCACCATTTTGGATTGATGGTTCTTTTGTTCTTGATCATATTTTTAATTCTTTTGATAATGGGATAAAGTCTTTGTTGGTCTCATATAAGATATCAAGAGGGAGTTGAATTGATATCTCTAAATTTTTGAAAACTTTTTCGTTAAACAAAAATGAAATTACCCCTCTTAACAACTTATAATGGTGAACAGTGATATTTAACAATTTAACACATAATAATAAAATTGCAAAGTAAAAGAGTAAGGAAGGAGAAAATCGGGTAAAGATTTTATAGAGCTTCGGCCTTCTAGCTAGTGTTCTCTTTCAGCTCCACTACTAGGGACCCGATCTACTTCACTAGTGTCATTCCACTTAATCCACAAATTCAAATCACAAATAAATTACAATCATTTATAACACTTTGCTTTGCCTATCTAACGCCTCTCTTCGATCTAGGCTAATATAGATCTATAGAGTACAAACTATTTTTTCTCAACAATACAATATAGAGATTATAAGTGAGAACAAAAGTACAAGTCTCAAATAATTTTGCACTTGAAAGAAATAACACTTGTTGTAGAACTTTGATTTGGTGTAGCTCTCTGAAGAAGCATCCGAGGAACTTTCTAAAGCTTTTTAGAAGTTGAAAATTGATCAAGAATTTTTTTGTGCAATGATAGTATTTCTTTAGAGTTATATATCTACGTTTTGAATCTTTTCTCCTTTTATATTGACTTTTTCTAACGGCTAAAAATTTGAAGGTTTTCTTCACTTCCATAATTATCTAACTGTTGGTCATTCTAGATAATTCCTTGGATATTTTTATGAGAAGATCTTGATTATTTGAAAATTCAAAGTTGATTCTCCTTATCATGTTTAGATCAATTTGTAATTGCTAGATAAGCTTCGAAAAAAAATCTGCTTTAGTTATTAATTATGGATAAGCCTTATATTCAAAATTTGAGATCCCACAAAAATCGATTCAACCTTATCCTTATCCAATCTAGTGCTTATCTTGATTTTTCCAAATATATTTTCGTTTAAAAATAATCCCCATAGATCTTAACTTCATCTTTAGTGAAACAGGATTAAGTGTATTTTCGTAATACATCCTATCTAGTGGAGCTAGGTCCTGATTAATTTGAATATCATTTAAATTAATATTCCATGTAATTTTTCCAGACCAAACTTTTGAATATCCTTCTGAAGAGTATCAGCCTTCTTTTCTTAGAAATCTCTAAACAAGCTTCTGAAGTGCTATGCCAATTCTTCTTATAAGAGCTTTTGTAATATTTTTTGAAAACTTTCCTGAATAGACTATTTTTAAACAATTTGAAGCTTCTAAATGCAACTTAATTTTATGAAAATTAACTTTCTGAAAAACCTTTTGTAAACGTGCACTCTTAAAGATTCATTAGCTTTTAACCCTTTTTGTTATCATTAAAATGTATGAGAGATATCTAACAGTCTTAAATGAGACCGACTTTAAGGGTTGATTTGAACTTACAAGGGGCTTAACCCCTTGCATTGTCTTTTGGACAAAGACTTGAGAGATTGTTGACCTAAATTGGAATGTTAGGATTGACTTGGGAAAGAATAGTTAGCATGAGCCAAAAAAACTTTTGACTTTAGTGACTAAGGTTGACTTAAAGGATTGAACCTCTAGGGTTACTCAAGCTAGTCATTAGGGACTAAGTCGCTTGAGTTATCAAATTGGAAACGGAGATCTCAGGATTTGGACGATAAAGACTGAGTCTCTTGATTTGCATATGAATTAAATAGTGGGAATAGGTATAAGGACATGGAGGAGAAACAACAGTAGCTACTAGGGCACAAACTTTTTAACATTAGAAAATTTTTTTTTAGACAAACTTTTTCAAGTAGGAAATGTCTAAGATGAAATCCCTTAATTTTTCTTGGTTCCTCCTAAGTTGTAGTGGATTCATTACCATGTTTGTCAACCCTTTTTTATTCTCCAAGCCAACATTTTTGTCATTTCTACCATGTGAGGCTATTTTGAAAAAGCATCAAGACGGTTAATATCAACTCCAAGACAGCCTGTGTTCTTTGTCTCCTCTTACCATGTGATGAAAATTGTATCCATTGCCTTAAAGAAAATCAAATCCTAATCTTATCCTAATAGTCACTTGATTGCCCTAAGAACATCTTGCTACTATGCTAGATAAAGAGTCTACATGACTTTTAGCAGAAACTTTCTCGAAATATTTTCTTGACATGAAGAGTGTTGCCTTAGTAAGAGGAACTTGTATATCCAATGACTCGGATAAAGCTTTATAATTCATAGCATTAAACATGTCATGCTCTTTGTAAGAAGAATAGGGGACACCTTTGGCTAATAGACGTAGAAAGGTATTATACTCTTTGATCAAAAGCATAAGGGAGGCAAGAATCAAGGACATGGGTTTAGGTAATTTAATGTTTTTATGTCTAGTGTTGGTTTTTCATTCGGATTGATTAAACTTTCCAAATGGGGAAATTGACTCTTAGCTTTTAGGCTACTTAAACCAGTTAAGGACAAAAACTAACCATTAGGGATAATGAAACCAGAAGGGCATAGTAGAACTTTTGCTAATGATGACTCAACCTAAAGTGTTCTTAACTTGGCAACCATGACTAACTTGCCAAGGAATTACAAGAATGGAATTGAGAAAGAGTTCTTTGACTTGTATAAAACTTAATTGCTAGGGTTGACTTGAATAGTGAATATTACTTAGACTCAAAACTTGTGAGATGCAAAAGCTTTCTCTGTTTATTTTTTTTTCCCTCTTTTCCCTTTTTTATTATTATTAATAGGTAAGGATTCCATATGAGTTCAAGAATGTCGATAAATGCTAGGCTCACTTCTTTAGGCCTTGGTATCTTGTCCTTAGGGGATTCTCTTGCTCATTAGTGTTTGGCTTTTCTTCTTAGCTTTCAATCTTGAGGGTGGATGAACCTTTTGGTGTCATAAGGGCAGTTTTCCGTAGAGACTTTTTGAAATTCATCATGGCTCTCAATTTTCTTGTTGTTGCCTAGTCGACATTAACATAAGGCACATTGCCCCCAACATTTTGTTCTTCTTTGGAATTCTTAGGGCATTGGTATCCTTGGTGTTGACTCTAAATGCCTTCTTGTTATGGAAAAAATACCTCATTATTGATTAGTTTAGTCTAAGAGGACTTTCTTATATACTCTCGGTTTAGGTCAGATCTCACTTTTTTACTATAATCCCACAAATTATGGTCACCTTATAAGTAATGCACTTCAATTAATTTGTTAGGTCTTCTCTAAATTGCAATGTAATACAGGCTTTTGATCATAGGTTTAAGCAAAATGATGTACATTTCATTGTAAAAGAATTCGTTTATTTAACTTGAGTTTATAAATTAAGAACCTAAAGGAAAACTAAATATGTGCCTGACCCTAGTTTCATGGGTAAAGATAACCTAATCCCTTTAATTAGAAGAACCTTGATGTTGTGGGAGGGCTATGAGGGATCCTGTTTAAGTCTCTATTTTTTTTTTTATTCTTAAGCTTCTTAAAGATTCCTCAAGATGTTGGGCTTTTGGAATAACTTCCATGCCATCTCTCTTCTTTCTATTTTTTATTATTTTTTCTTCTTATTTTTTTTGTTTTCTCTTTTTCTTTCTTCTTTTTTCATGTTGGCTTTTCTTCTCTTGATGGAAACATTTATTTCTTCTTGTTCTTACAACTTAAAGCATGTTAAGCTTCTAAGGTTGAGGCTCTCCTTCCCTTTAAAGGAAATGGATTATCATTAGTGAACATTACCCATAAATTGATGCAACTAGGGTAAGTACAGGCAGTTCATCCATTTCTATTGATTAAATGACCTTAACCTCCTAATTTTACCCCATTGTGGAGGTGGTTCTTAATAGGACCTAATTTTGAAAATATTCCACGAATTAGCTCAATGGGATTAGCAAAGGGTAACTTGTGTTTAGGATAATGAAAATGAATGCCTAACATCATTTTTATTTGTATATTAAGTTCAAAGAGGACTTCTTTTAAGGAATGAGTTTGATAACCTCATATTTGATGACACTTAGGTCTTAAGTGTTTAATAGATAAGTGTTTGGGACTTTGTTTGCAACTTTTCATTCTGAGCTTTTCAATAATGAAACCTATTTTTCTTTAAGTGGTATAAATTTTAGCCAATTTTATTCATCTTAAGTCTCTTTGAAAAAGTAAAAAAGCAAATACCTTTGAAAGTGCCCTTGGTTTCATTATGTTCATGTTAGCCTCTTTGTTTATTCATCCTTCTACCTTAGTATTAGTAGGAGAGTCTTCTTTGAATGCACCAAAACGTGGTATGTTGGTCTCTTACAAGCAATCAAGAAGAGATGAGGTGTGGTGGTGGGGGGTAGCATGGCTACGGGGTGTTGAGGTTGTGAATTGATTGCTCAAATCAAAATTAATTTTTTTTTTAAGTAAAAAGAAGGCAATTTTGATTACTTATATAATGGCTTATAATTTGACAAATAATGCGCAAACAATAAGGCAAACAGAAAAATTAAAAGAGAAAGAGTTCAAGAAGATCGAGTAAATGGTTTATAGAGATTCCTCCTTATGAGTTGGTCTTCTCTTTCAATTCCTCCTTATGAGTTGGTCTTCCCTTCTTGCTCCACTCACTAGGCATTTGGTCTTACATATCGTTCATTCCATTATTTTAATAATTAAGAAAGAGTATAAATATAGTCTCATGACTACAATCAACATAGCTCTTTCTTTAAGCTTGTCTCTAACTACACAAACTATTGTAATCTACTCTCTCTCTTGAATCCAACTCACAATAGATTACAAATAAGGTTTTAATGGAAGACAATTGAAAATTCCTAACCGTTCATACATATAACTTGATAGACAATACAAAAGATCAGATTAGCTTGAGAATTTTTCAATTGCTTTCAACTGATATCAGTTGTGTATTGTATCTATTTCTTTTGCACGAAGTCCTCTCTTTTCAACTTCAATTGCAATGGCTACTAAATCTTCCATTCGTTAGTTGATCCATATCTTAAGCTTGAATAGTTTGAACATTTGAGTTTCTCTTCAAAATATTTGATTGATTATTGATATGCTATCATAAAATTCGAAAGTCTCAATATAAACGTTAGATCTCTAATTTGGATAAGGATAGTGAAATAAAATCTTTATACATAAAAAAAAGGCTTACATATTAAAATCTAACTTCATCTATACTTTAACGTGTTTAAGTCTCATATGTTAAGTTGTAAAATAATCCTCCTTAACAGTAGAACATATCATATGGATTTCCCAAATACATCTAACATAGTGGAGCTGGACCTTAACCTACAAAACAAAGTTAGATAAAAACTTTTCCAAATTGCTTTTAAGTTCGCTTCTAAGTTTCTTAATTGCTTTGATACATCTTCATATGCATTTCTTAAATACATTTGACATAGTGGAGTTAGACCTTGACTTATAAAACAAAGTTAGATAAAAACTTTTCTAGATTGCTTCTAAGTCCACTTCTAAGTTTCCTGATTGCTTTGATAAACCTCCATCTATCAAAACTACTTCTAAGTATGCTTTTAAGTTACTAATTTACTTTTGAATAGCTTCTAAGCTTGTCATAGTTGCTTTTATGTATGCTTTTAAGTCTTCAAAGCTTCTTATCAAATTTTCTTCTAAGTTTGTTCTATCACTTTCTTCTTTAAACTTAAGATATGTTCAGCAATGCTTCTTAAGTTTGCTTCTAGCTCTTTGACTTAACTGAATTGAGCTTATCTTTTAGTTAAACCTTATCGCTTCTAACTATGTTTCTAAGTTTTCTATTTTCAAATTCTATTCTTGATTCATATGTCCATTCTTGCCTCTAACTTTACTTTTAAGTTCTTAATTTATTCTTTATCAACACTTAAACTTTTATTAATGAACTTAGGTGTTTGTTATCATCAAAATATGTTATCAAGGGATCCATTATTCTCCCCCTTATTGATGATGACAAAATACTTAAGAGGAAAAATATTTTAAACAAAATTTAGAAATTTACAAACAGAACATTAATAAATTACAAGTTAGTATAGTTTTATGACTTTTATACATAGCATTAATTTTTATTTATAATTAAGTCCATATTAAATCCAAAAGACATCAAAATATTTTTCTCAACTCTTCTCCCCATTTTTGTTGTTGGTACAAATAAGAAAGAAATTGAGAAAAGGCAGAACATAAAACATTTTATTAATCATCAAAACATGATTGCATAAGAGTTTGACAGAACTTGAGTAGAGATAGCTAGTAGACATTTGATTTGAATAGAACAAAAGACTTGAACAAAAGTACATAACTTTAGCTCTTAAAACAAAAAATAAAACTAAACTATGTTAGGGACAAATTTAGATTATTTAGGAGCATGAGGGTAGAAAGATTATTGTCTAGCTGATGGAGGGATAGAAAATAAAAGGATGGAGGGGCCTTGCAATCATATTGTTCACTTGTTGCATACTATCATCAAGAATGTCTGCCTTGGTGCTCAGAATATTGACAATTTCCTTCAATATTTTTAACTTAATGAAGTGATTCAACCCTTCATGATTCTTGACTTTCCTTCCTTCCTTTTCTATCTTCATGTTATAAGCCTCCTATAGATTAACCAAGTCAATGAAGTTTTGACCCAGTACCTTGGTTAATTCCATTGAAATAACCTCATATCTGGTATAGATTGCCTTTTAAGTGAGCTCTTTGTTTTCAATCAAAGAATCATTGAACTACTTAAAAGTAGTTTCAATTGATTCTTGGGAGCCACTAGCAACAGCAGCTGCTTGTGTCAAGAAGTCTAATCTTAGGCTTTTCGAACCTTCCTCGTCAGTTACCAATTTTTCCTTGCTCTTATTCCTTGTTGCGACTTCATTAGAAGGATGAACGTCATCCTCAGCAGAACTTGTGTCTTGTTGTTGCTCTTGTTCATTAATAGTTAGTTGAACTTATTCTTACTTAGCATCCTTTTTCACTTCTTCCCCTTGAGCAAGTGCCTATATTATTTGGACATTGAAATTTCTTTTCCTAAATGATGGATGCACGAAATGAGTTCTATCATTTGCAAACCATATGTTTTCCAGCATATGGATCCCCATGTGGTTCATTACAACTTTCCTTACCACCTTTACACCTAAGGGGTTTCCATTTTGGTCAAGCAATTTAATGTTCTTGTACTTCATTAGTTTCACGATCATAGATTCATATGGCATGTCTCTCTTATTTCTAAAGATATGTTTGATCATTTGCTTGGCTAAGTTAATAGGTTGTTTGTTGACCATATTGACCATAGAATAGATCAAGTGTACATCTTCTCCAATAAGGGATTTAAAACTTCCCTTCTTGAGCAGCAAACAACTTATTATAATCTTGTGAAGCATTCGAATGAGTAACTCAAAGTGCATGATTGAAGGATTTTCTAAGTTTAGAACCAAAACACCATGGTTAAGCCTCAAATACATATCCTTTCTATCCACTATAGTATCACTCTTTACAGCCACTAAACCAAAGCATCCTATAATATCCTCTCTTGAAACTAAAACATCCTATCCATAGACTCTAGTTCTTAATATATTCAAATTAGAATCATCGAGATTCTTGTAGAAGTCAACATTTGCTTTCCCATAAACTTCATCATTTATGTAGTAGAGACTTTTAGCATCAAGAAATTCCAAATACTAATCATAATAAAGACATTCTTTTCAAAGAATTGGCAATCCATAAAAAATTATTGCAAAATTTATCATCTTTCAAGAATATCTAAATCTTTAGGTTACCTTGAATAGTCTCTCTTTTTTTTCTTCTAGTCTTTCTTCGGTACTACCTTCCTTTTGCCTTTACTCTTCATAGATGAGGCTTTCTTCTTATTGTCTTTAGCACTCTTAACCTTAACCTTCTTTCCTTTATCCTCTTTCTTCTTTTTGGAAAAACTTCGAGTTACCCTATGTTGAGAGCTAGGTTCAAGAATATCAAGGGTAATTTTTATGCTAAGTTAAATTGATTTCTTTCTAGGTAGGAAGGCTTTCAAAGGCACTTCATCAGATGGGGCTTGTAAGTTAGGGTTGCTTGCTTCTATGTTTATTGACATAAGAGCAAGGGTTTGATCAAACTTAAGAGGCACTAGAGGGTCTAAGGACGAGTTTGATTGAGGGAGAGGAGTACTTTCTTGATTTTCTTATGGTGATTTATGGTTTTGCATCAGCTTAGACTAAGGGTTTTTTCAAATTGAGATGAATTTTGTTGTGAGTCAGGGGAGTTTTCAAGATCTACTTTGATTGGATTATTAAGATTAGATGGTATTCTTGATTTCTTGGTTCTTTGAGATCTTTTAAGAGTATATTGTATTTTAAAGAGAGGAAATTTGAATGTGGGTAAGTGGAAGTTGTTGGTGAATTACAAGAAAAAAGATGTTATGAAAAGGAGTTAGAATGTGGGTTAGAACTAATAAAAGAGGGGAACGTTTTAGTGAGAATTTAAATGATACTGAACATGACTATTATGACTTATTCGTGTAGCAAAAGGTAAGGAAAATGAAGTTTTTGAGAAATACTAAATTATTTTACAATTTTAATACTGAATTACCAGATGTTAAACAATCAAAATAAATGTAAAATAATGATACACTATAGTATATTAAAATATAGAATAATTTATACTATAATTTTTCAAGCAAAAGGAATAAACAAGCCACTCTTACTTTGTATGAATTCAAACCTGTTTTTGTCTAAGGGCTTTGTAAATATATCTGCAAGTTGTATTATTATAGACATAAGCTTAACACTTATATCACCATTAGTCATGTGATCAAGAATAAAGTGATGTCAAATTTTAGTATGTTTAGACCTTGAATGGTGAACTAGATTTTTAGTTAAGTTAATGGCACTAGAGTTATCACACTTAATTGGTATATTTTTAAATACTAAGCTTAATCTAAAGATGTGTGCACAATAATTTCCAATAGAAATGTATTCAGCTTCCGCTGTTGAAAGCGTAACTGAATTTTGTTTCTTAGATGACTAAGAAACTAGTTTGTCACCAAGAAACTGACAAGTACCAAAACTACTTTTTCTATTTACCTTGCATCCTGCATAGTTAACATCTGAATATCCTATCAAATAAAAAATTTGATTTTTAGGATATCATATGCCTAACATAGAGGTGCAAGACATATACTTAAATGTGCGCTTAACAGTTGTTAAATGCTTTTTTGTTGGTTTAGCTTGAAATCTAACACAAATAGTCACATTGAAAAGAATATTTGGCTTAGAAGTTGTTAGATATAATAATGATCCAATTAAGTTTCCATATAGCTTCTCATTAACCTTCTTACTAGAGATATTGATAGGGTTCACATGGGTGATATTAGGTAAGTGTACTTATCGAGTAATAGTATAGTAGACACAGAAGTCCAAAATTGTCGATCCTATGAGGAAGTACACTTACTCACTTGCGCTTAACTATTTTACCTGAAATAAGATTCAATGGCAATGATAAAATAAGGGATAAATTAATTCAAAGAAATAAAGTTTAGTTAACGACTAATGATAGATAAGAAGAACTAATAAGAATCTTAAATAACTATAAATGATAGCTAGACTTTGATCACGAAGAGATTAACATATAGTAATCCTAAAGACTTATAATGTGTTCCTTGTTCTTATTAATCGAAGGAATTTAATTAAGAAATTAATAGGAATTGCTTCTCTATTAATTGATAATCTTAATTACATTATATCTAGATTGCTTTTGCAATAGAACAAATTAGAATGGTATTAAGAACAAGAATTCCATAAACAAATAATATAGTCAATTAATTTGAGAAGAAATTTTTAACTTATTACTAAACTTATAATAATTCCTTTCAATTGTAGTAGATCTATTTATATACTAGGTCTTGCAACCTTAATCCATAAAATCTAGTAATTAAGTTGAAACCCTAAAAATAACAACTCAATCAATACAAAATAGGCAATCAAATTGATAAGAAATAAGGAATTTCATTAGAATAAACGAAATTGAGATGGACATGTTAGCTCAAGGTTACAGGTCTAGATGTCTACAAATCTACTCTATGGATATGATAAAAACAATAACTTGCATAAGGACATGATAAAAATTCATAAGAAATGCTATGGAGCTCTTATTCTCTTCTTTCTACCGTCTCCCTAACTAAATGCTGAAAACGTGAGTGTGTGAATTGATAAGTGTATCGGGTCGTGGAAGTAGTACAAATGGTGAGTCAAGGTCGTAATCTATAGGGAGCTAGGAGTTAGGTGCTAAGTACTAAATCACTCGAGTTTTTCTCTAAGCTAAGCTATCAACAATTAACTAAAAGTGAGTGAAAACTAAGTAACAAGGTGAACACTAAACTAAATGTTTTAGCTACACTATGAGGATCTTTGGTCTTGGAGATAAAAAAAGATCAAATTGGGATTTGTAAATTTACTCTCATTTGAATCGACATAATGCCTTAAATCGATATTCGAAATTGATTAGAGGGGATTTAACTAAACTCACTAGAACTCGCCTACCTCCCGGAGTAGTGAAATTCTAATTATAGCATAAATTTACCCACTAAGGCAATTTATCTATAATTATCAGGTAAATAATAATCCACTTATATCAAAATTATTATTCTAGTTAGAAATATGGTTTAAGCATGTCTCTATGACCTAAACCATATTTCTAACCGTATTATGTACATGAGTTTATGAATTTAATTAAAACTTGCATATCCTTATTACGAACTTTTTCAAAAATTCAAGCTATGTTCAATACGAATTATCGAAATCCTCTCATATATTCTCTAGCTCTATCTAGCTAAAAAGTAAAGGCTAAATACTAAATAACTAAATGATGAACACAATAGAAAAATATCCAAATACTTAATATCGATATCGAAATAATATACATAACACATCAACTCATCAAATCCATCAATATAAAACCCAAATAAATTAAGTACAATATCTCATCACAAAACCCAAATGAATCAAGATATATATAAATTGAAATAACAAGGAAAAGAAAACACCTTGATCGATATGTTCAATCTCAAAACCCAATACAAAATCAACAAATCTCAATTCATTTATGACCTGAGATAGTCCTTTAACAAGTTAGAACAAAATGATTCAGAGTCTTGGAATTTTACAAAACATAGTTAAAATAAAAAAAAATTCAAAATCCCTAAGCTACTGGAATTTTCTTCTTGTCCCTAATGTCCTTATCTACTATATTCTTCTTTTTTGGCTATTGCTTCCTTCTTCCCTCTTCTCAACTCTTCTCTTTACTCTTTTTATTTTCAGCTCTTGTCCTTCAATTCTCTTCCCTTATTACATGGGCTGTTGTGGATTATGACATTTGCAGCCTATGTATGATGTCTCCTCATTTGTGATATCTGCATTCCTATTTCAATATTAGGCTACTATATCACTAAAATAGTAAATTAAGAAAGCCTTCCTCCAGTGTTCAAGACCTCCACGTGTGGGCTATTCTTGTTATTTTCATTATAGCACATCTTAAGACAAAGTACTCTATATGTGGGCCTCTAACATAAGTCTAAATGGTCTCTTTTTTGGCTAAGTGCATAGTTTTAAAAAAAACTTTTGCCATAGGTACATGAGTTGCTGGTCTATTATATTTTAAAGTCCATGACTGCAGTTGTTATTTGGAATTGCACCTGTTATTGTTCGGTAGAGTTCATGGCCATGTAATTGAAGCTACACACAAATAGAAATTAACCTCAGCCATTTGGTTCATCTCAACTTGGGTTTGCTTCTTGGTCAATGCTTAGTTCTTATTTACAAATGGAAGAGTTGATGCTAAAAATTGTAGTTGCTCGTTGGTTTGGTTGGAAGTTACTCGGATTGGTTTGGAGTTACTAAGTGAAGCTATTGTTGTCTCAACTGATATGGAATGCTGGAGTCATGTGGAGCAAGCTTCTCTATTGTGATTGATGGTGCTTCTTCTTGAGAAGATACGCTCACAACTGCTCTATCATGTGCTAAAGTTGTTGTTATTTCATGCTTGGAGTGCGCCACTGCTCGGTGTAGAGCTCAATAACTGCTATCTGTGTGGAGCTTCTCAACTTTAAAATCCATTGCCTTTGATAAATAAAAGAAAAAATAGTGATGGTGAAGTTCTATACTTAACAAATTGAGCTGCTAGTATTAGCTTGGCTTGTGGCTTGGAATTTAAGAAGTTGTTGTAGTTAAATGAATAGAGCATTCAAGTTGGTCTTGTCTTGGCATTGAAATGTATAGGAAGTCTGTATGCTTGGACTTCAGTCACGTGCTCAACGTTAGAGTGTTTGGTTCTCAGCTTTTGGCTTGAATAGAAACAAAGCTACTTGGCTTAGTTAAATGAAGGTGCACGGTTGATTCTTGAAGTGTCTTAGTTGATGTAATTTTCTGTAGCATGTATCTAAGGAGTATTGTAACTACATTTGTCAAACAATTTGGAGCTATTGTAATACCATATTGCTACTTATTGTGGAGAGCTGCTGAAATTTAAGTGGACCATCGCCTGCTAAAATCAAGAAGAGGAGAGTGGATTGCTATAGTTAATGGTACTTCTCGGTTGTTTGGTGTGACTTGCTTGGATGAATCATGTCTTGTTTTAATATATTACAGTTGCTGTTGTTGTCTTGATCATATACTTGAGTTGTTACTCTCAGTTTAGGAATATTTTGCTGCTAGGAAGTGTCTTGGTTTGTTGGAACTTGGGGTTTGTTGTATATTCTATTTCGACCTACTGTAGCTTCACAATTTAGGTGTTGTGGCTAATCGCTTAGTTGGTTTATCTACTGGTTGCTCTTAGCTGAATTAGGTTGTTGCGTTTGGATTGCAACTGTAGCTTAGTTTAGTGTGTTGCTGGTCACGTGATCAGACAAGGGGCTTTTAAATTGGTTGCTTAGCATTGGGGTTGTTCTGTTGTGAATTGTTGGAGTGCAAGCTGTGGTATACTACATGTTATGCAATTGAGTTTAGTTGCTAAAAGTTGTTAAGGGCTGCATGACATCAGAACAGTAGCTTGGTGTAGTTTAAGTCCTCAATTGCTTTGATTGGATAGCTTGGTGCTTGATTTTGTGCTGATGAGTGAAGCTTGGTTGAGGACTCACACTTAAAGTTCATACATCCACAGTCAAACAAAGCGAAAGATTAATAAGTTGATTTTAAACTAATAAATGGGTGAATGAATAAAATACTATAGTTGTGCTTTGTGTGCTTGATTTAAGTTGCTCCAATTTTCCCAAGTAAGCTATTGGATTTTCTTACAAGTGCTGCTATGAGTTGGTTTAGCTTGTGCTCAGATCTTAAAGTGGAGCTTGGAGAGTGTCATGCTAAAATTTAGTTGCGAGGGCTATTGGTTCTTCATTAGGAACTCAACATGTGCAATTTGGAGTGCCATTTAGGGTTCCTTTCTTAGTGCTATCATACGATAAATGGAGTGAGTTACTGTTTAGTAGCTAGTTGGAGCTTGGCTTTGGATTTGTTTCAACTAGAAGTCACCATGTACTACTGCTCATAAATCAATTGAGTGAAATATGCAGCTGAGTGGACAGCAGATGTTGTTTTGGTTCAGTTAGCTGCTGTGCTTAGGTTGCTTGGCTTAGGTGCTCCTAAATGAAACATAAAATTTCCCTTGAGGTTCTCCAGTAAGTCTTAACTTGGTTGATATACTTATTTAGAGCTATCTTCTGATGCTATATGGTGAATGGAGTTGTTGTCTAATTTGGTTTCAGCTTAAGAAGAAGCTAGGGGTTGCTGAATTGCTGGGACAGAAACTTGGGAAGTTGCTGTATCATATTAGAACCTCAAGTACATAATCTTCTACTACTTGTGGCATGTATTACAATTAAGTTTAAGTTGAGACAAGTGCAAAATGGAGCTTGGATTGGATTTTAATGTGCTACTGTGCATAGTGGTTAGAGAACAAGAACTTGAGTTTGCTAGGAAAATCTACTACAAAAATAGTAATATGGAGAGAACCAATGAGCTCACATTAGTGAAAACTAAGCATAATCAACTGCTTTAAGTGTGTACCCTTGTGAACATGGTCAAATAGCTAATTGAATGACTCTTTTTTTTTTTTTAAATAAATTGCATAAACTCACATATAAAAAGGCATACAATCATGATATGAATACATGAGTTTATACATAGCTATTTGAGTTATATTTTGATTTTTTTCTTATTATTTATGCAATTGACCAAGAAAATTATATTTTGCAGGATTTTTAAGCATAACTCACAATAAAAACACCATGAAAGGTATAAATGTGCAATTTTACACATTTATCACTCTCCTTCTTTTCTTATGCATATCGAGCCTCTATTTATAAGATTATGACAAAGCAGCCTTCAAACGGCAAGTTTAAGAAATTATTGAATGTCGATGGTTAGCGAACATGACCATGGTGTTAAGGCATGAATTTCTCCTTGTATTATTTCTTTTGAATTATTTTATGAGGGGATCACAAGACAAGGATCATGGTCGTAAAGTGTGGGTATGATTTTGCACTTTATAAAAAATCTTCAAATTTAATGGAAATTAAGGATGAGGGATTGGGGGCCAAGGAACATGACCATGGAGTTTACCCATGATCTTCTTTGGCTCTTAATTCTTGACAAATGCTCATATGATACTTGTTATCTTTAAGTCATTCTTCAAAATTGGTGAAGTTCCCCTTAAAAAGTGCATAAATTCCATCCTTTTCACCTTATTACTCCATCAATGCCTTGAAATTAATAAATGACTTAATTTAGTAGCAAGATCGTCAAAATCATGCTAAAATAACTCAAAATAACCAAAAAATAGTAGAAGAAATGAGTGTAATACACTCATCAAATCTCCCCACACTTATACATTTGCTTGTCCTCAAGCAAATTAATCAATCCTTAATAAGGATTGAGAAATTAGGACAAGACCATTGAGTTAAGCTACTATTATTCAGGATATTGGAAAAATTATATTAAACCCAACATACGAATAGAGTCCATGCATACATGTAAAGTTTTTATAGAGCATTATTGGTAATTTGTATAATTTTGTCCTTTTCTACCTTTTAATGCAAAAAGGACATAAACACCTAAATTCAATAGCTAATTCATGTAAGTTAAAGTTTGGTCATACTGTTTAACTAAGGATTGTCCCCTGAATTAGTTCCATTTTAAATATTTGGGCCTTACACTTAGCTAGGATATATATAAATCTCTCCTCAACCTCGTCAGGTACTTTAATTAAGGGTAAATACATTTTATATCTACTCATCTCCTTATCATTCACCCAATAAACATTTTTTATAAAAGGCTTAGTCAATTTAATTATTAATCGTTTACCAAAGCTTACTAGTAATGAGAAAATACCTTCTCTTTTGAGGGACTAAGGAGAATCCTTACAAATTTAGCCCTTTTTTATTTTTATATTGATAGTGGGAAAGAACTTTACTTTTCTGAGGGATTGATATTGATCCATATTAATTTTCATTTTCTCTTCTTTTTCTTTTTAGCAAGTTGGCAATAGGAAGGAATCACACTCTTTTAAAGACAAAGATCAATCCATACCAATTGTTTTTTTTATTATTTTATTCTTATTTACACCTTTAGAGATTTAAAATTTTTAGAGGAAATTATAAGAGACTAGTTTCATTTACTTGTTTGCTCATGATTATAGGGCTCTAAAAATTAAAGAGGGATAAGTATTTATCCAAGTAAACTCTAAGAATAGCATATGATTAGTGTTCAATCATAATCTTATTTAATTATTGCCTTAGAATCATGGGCTAAATAACAGGTAACTTTGCTCCACAAGAATTCTACTATTCAATTCTAGTAATGTGTAAAACATGCAATAGTGTCTTGAGAAAAATTTTATATAAGCACTATTTACATATTATATTACTAAACAAGAGTGGACTGTAGGCTAAAAAGGTTAAAATTAACATATAATTGATTTTGTGAGTAGTAATATAAGGTATACTCTTTTTTGTCATACCCCTTCCCTACATTTGATTTAGTTTATTGTCCCTAATGTACTTATCATGAAGCATAGTAAAAATGTGCATGAAGAAAATATAATAAAACGTAATGGAGAAGAGAGTATTGGAGAGATGGTACTCTATTGATTAAGTGCGGCTTGTGCATGAAAGTCCATGAGAGTAAGTGTTGTAGATGTTGTTAGTTAGTTGGTGTAAAAGAGATCTAAAAGAAATTTGAGAAGAGAAAGAAAGGCATACATAAAACACTCAAAACTTTTATTATTTAATTAATGGAAGGGAATTGAACATAAACTCGAAAATTGAAAATTGCAATTTAAACTTAAAATTATTGAGAACTAATAACAAGAAATAAAAACATAGAAATTGAAAATTGGACAACTTAATATAATAATTTAATAGAAGAACACTCAAAAGAAATCTATATCATCTTCATTATTGTTATCTTTAGACTCTAGATTAGTGGTGTCCTTCTCATCGTTCTCCTTAGTATTCTCTTCCTCTTCATGCCCCAAATCTACCATTTTCGCCACATCAATCAATTCTTCATCAATCGGTAGAGGGATTTTTATCTTGACTTGATTAGTGAGGATACTATAGAATTCCATCATCTTTGTTTAGCGATGAAACAATAGCTTCAGGGTTTTTTCAAAGAGAGATTGTAATGTTAAAAACTTATGTACTTAATCGTTTAAATTTTTTACTTCTTCAATCAAGCTCTCTTCATTGGTGAAATTTTCAGTTTCTTTCCTATTCAAAGGAGATTTACTGACATCATGTTGGAGAAGTCCCATTTGCCAAAAAGTTGAAAGAGACATCGGCATATATCTCGGATCAAAGTCAGCTAGGGGTCATCAATAAGGAGTTTTAATTTCTTTTCTAAGACTATGACATACTACCTATACTCCGTTTAGTTGACACATGCATTTGTGGCTTGGTGTCTCATATAGAAAGCTAAGGCAACTACTAGGTTGATTAGGTAAGCCTCTATAAGGCTATAAAGGTAGAAGACCTCACATATAAAGACAACCCTTGTGCTCTTTCCTCTTCCACTAATGGTGTAGGTGAGTAACCAGCAGAGGATTCATGTAAGACTTTTGAGATGGGATCCTCTTGCAAAATTGGGGTTGTAAGCTTTATCTCCAGTTGATTTCTACCAATAATTTGCTAAGGTAACCCTATGAGGCAGTTCACATGGTATGTCGTAAAGCTCCAAGAATATCCCGAATTTGGTAATAGAGAGGTTGAATTTGGTATTTCTTAGTTTAAAGGATAATGTGTTTTAAGCCCTTCATGGGATTTGGTTATGCTTCATGGAAAGGGTAGTGAAGAACTCTAAGGTAAGCTCCTTGTAAACTAGTTCTTGAATGCCTAGCAATCTATCCTATCCTCCCTTCTCCACCATAGCTCTTATTTTAAGTTCCATGTTAACTTATTTGAGAATTTCCCAATCAATGAAGTTGGATTTGGAAAAACTCTTTTTGTTAAGGACTTAAAATCTATCTAACAAGTGTTTAAGATGTGGTAGTAGGGTTGTTAGTGGTTTATCTTCCAAGATGTGCTGGGAAGGGGCCCTTTTAGTAATACTGTAGGTGGTTTTTGATTAAGTAGGAGTAATGGATTGTGGATGAGAGATTTTCCCCCTACTTAGTTCTTTTGGCTATTAGAGTGAGAGCATTTGTTCTAGGAGTATAATGATTAACACAATAACAAAGATTGATATAAATAAAACATACATGTTATGTTATTGCCCCTTTAATTAGAAACTTGTTCTTAACAAGTATGGTAAGTGTACAATCTCAATCTAGGAAATAGCTAAGTTAGTGAGATTTCTTTGAATTTTCATAAAAAGCTTAAAGAAGTAAGCTATTAGAAACAGAGAAAGTGATTTTTCTAACAAAGGGAGTCTAAATTAGGAAGGCTTGAAACAAATAAGTAAGGAAGATGTAGATGTAAATAAGTTAGATTAGTATTACATGATCCTGGTTTAGATGATGATTGTGATCTTTAGTAATGGTTTTTTCCTGGATTTGTCCTTTGAATTTTGATTTAAGTGCAATTTATGATGAGAGGCTACATATAAGATTACGAGCATATTCCTTGACTATGGTCCTCTTAGATGCCATTTTACCTCTTTGACTCCTTAGGCTTTGTGCCTTGGTCATGGTCACGACACTTAGCTTCTTATCTTTAGCCATTTCAACTCATTCTTAAGTGTTTCTAAACTACAACACTTAGGAAGATTGTTAGTGTCACACCCCGAACAGGAAGAGTCAAAATAGTCCCGCTGTATAAACTAACCTAAGATAGAAGCTGACCTTATAGTTGCTATTGTAGATACAGTTTACATAAGGCATATACAACTCAACCAGCTTGAAACGTCTGTTCTGACATTTGTTAATAACTAAACCTATGGTAGAGCTTTACAAAATATTTGTTTTATACAACCTGTTGTCTAATACCATAACAGTAATTGTACAAATGTTTTACGTCTAAAGGTAAAGTTTACAATCAGAGTTTATTGAAAACCATAGGTTTTGCAGTCTATATACAATAAGTTAGGAAACTAATGGGCTCTCAGGGAATTCCCAATTAGTTTCCTTAAAAACTCAAAAACAAAGTCAAAAGCCCAGATTTAGTTGATTCCTTGATTCTCACTTTCCTAAATAGTAGCACATTAACCTAGGAATGGTGGTATCTGAACATCCTAACCTCATTCAATACCTGCAAAAGAGTCTATAGGGATGTGAGCACAACTCGCTCAGTAAGTGGGACGGAGTCAGAAGAGTACTGTACAAACATAAATAAGGTTAATAATTATGATGAAATGTAATGCAATCAATCAAATGAAACATCGCACAATGTTATCCGGTCTATTGTGAGGTTAGAGAAATTACATCCGCTCCAACCCGGATTGAGGAGTTTCGTCGCGACTCAAGTCAAACCAAACCTAGGCTTATGCAATAGAGAACACCCTCCTCCCATGACCGCCTTCGAACTACGGCCCCCAACCTTGCTACGACCTTCTCGCCTGTCACTTAGTTTAACTAGGGATGGAGAAGGGACCATTCAACTATCTTCATCGAAGGAAGTTGGTATTTGGCCTGACACTCTTAATCGTTTCCCCTAATGGATGCTATGTATATCTAGTTTTATTTTAGTCGAATAAACGTTAGTTTTAATGAGGGGTAGCCAACAAATTCAAACAATACAGAATCAATACAAACATGCAGAACAGCACACCAAGGAGTTGAACTCCTGTCACAACTGAGTATCATTCACATACACAGCATGCATACAGTCAACTAACTACAAACACAGCCAGAAGTACTCTTAGGTTTTCGGATATTTTAAACAGTATCCAAACAAGCGGTGAAGCTACAATCCTAACTTACTTATTTAGACGTTCACTATTGCTAACTCGAATCATTAACCATCTTTATACTGGAAGATCCTATTTACACAAGAGACCCAAATTTAGTTTTCATAATAATTATGAAAACATTAGGGTTTAATCTAAAATGGCTATATATTATTATTATTATTATTATTATTATTATTTCCATAATATATAGTCGTATTATCACTATATATCGAATTAAGTTATTAATTGTTGATACTGTACATCATATTTACTATTACGTATTATATATTGTTTCGATCGTATCGAAATATACTTTGAATTTATTAATTCATGTTTTAATTCTGCTAAGGTTACTAAAATACATACATTCTTGAATATGATAAAGTTATAGGTTAAATTACTTAAGGTTATTTGATTTTAACTAAGTTAGTATCGTTAGGTTCGTATAGATCTAACGGTATGTTTTACGAGTCCTACTTCTAGAGACGACTTTTAACGGATAGTTCGAGTTTTTAATACAGTTATATATAATTATATAAATATGATCGTATTATACATAATTTACATTATTAAATTGTATTTTACCTAATTTGTCCATATATCGTTACAATATAAGTATTATCCAACTCTAATATACCTAAAGTGTATCTCGATTAGAAAATATTAATAAATATAATAAAAATATTCATTTAATCCAATTTGATCAGCAATCATATATATAGTTTTTATTTAACTATTTAATTCATTTTAGCTTATTAATATTAAAAATACATTTTGACTTGTAAATTAAGCTATTTTACTTAGTAAATTTGTAATAAATAGTTTGGGTTAGCATATAATTCCCCGAAAATTTCTATAGACTCGTAAAAATATGGGGAATTCAGTTATTACTTGGTTTCAAGTTTCCAACCTATTGCTTATATATTCGTATTGACGATTTTACCCCTAAATTATCATAAATTACCTAATTATGATTCTCTCTACACCAAATTAATTTCAATTTGACTCAATACTGTTATTATTCATTAGAGATCAGTATATGTCTATTTCATCAATTAATTTCATAATTTCCTATTTAATTCATAATTTCAGCCTATTTTCAAGCTAATTTTTAGGCAAAAAATGCAATAAATATTAAAAATATTCAAATCAAAATTCAAGCTACATAGCAATTATCTATATATCATAAACATCTTACACAAAAATTTTTAGCTAGAAACAACATCATTTAGTACATTTATTTTACAAATCTAAATTTGGATAAACAGTAAATTTCTTAAGAAAGTATATTAAATATTATGAATTTTTCAAAAATAAAAATATAACTTGAAAGCATGTTCAAAATAACCTTAGTACAATTATTTTTTTTCATAATTTTCTAGGTAGATTTACTAATTTTTAAAAATTATTGAAAAATAGAGTAAGGAATTGACCTTGGAGTTCTTGGGTGCTCTGGTGGCAGGTGGCGGTTGGGTGGTTGTTGGACGGCCTATGTGGTGGGTGGACCGTGTGGGGTTGGCTAGGTTTCACAGCAGAATTAGGGTAGGCTTGGGTTTTAGCTTAGTACAAAAATTGCTCTATTTTTCTTATTTTCTTTTCTATTTTCTAAGATTTTTCTTTTTATTGTTTCTGGTTTCAAAAGATGTGAAATGATGTTGTTCAATAGATTTATAGTGGTTAGGTTGGTTTCTTTTCCTTTTATTTTTTTTTTAAATTTTTTTCTTGCTTTTTCCTCCATCAATTGCAAGTAAGAGGTAGCTCCTTCCTAATGAATCAACTTTTGATTCATCAATTATCAAGTCTTACAGCATGCCATAATTTTCCAACCGCAATTTGACCAAATTGGATGAGATTTGCTTTTATCTTTGACATTTTAGGTATATTTTATTAAGATTTAATTATTTATTAATATACGGGTATTATCCCATGTATATATCGCGTGTAATATTTAACTATACTCATGTAATTATGTTTTTAATATATCTTTGATTTTTAGGATATATTCTCTTAATAAATTTCATGAATTCAACGTAATATATATATAATTACGTAATTTAAGGATAATTTACGGGTATAATTATTATTTATACCAGGTATACTCATAAAAATACGTGTATTTTTATATAGTAAATTATACTATATTATCTCATTTTATAGCTCAATTAACTTATCTTTAAGTTCTTGTCACAATCTGAGCTTGATTTTAGGAGTTTTGAGCATTTTAGTGCTATATTGAATATTCTTACTTTTAAGGGCAAAATTGGGATTTTGGGTTATTATTTCTAAAATCTAACTTCACTGTATCACCTCGACTAACTTTTCTATCTTAGTCGTAAAGTTTAAGCTCAATTGGATAAGTTTCCTAAAACCCCTAAATCTAGGCTCGGTTGTCCTAAACTCAATTTTAGGAGCTTACATTTCCACCTCCCTTAAAAAACTTTTGTCCTCAAAACTTTAAATCTAAATACAATAACTACTTATTTGCCAATAAAAGCTTTATGACTTACTTTGCTCTTTGAAGAATGTTAGGTAACGATTTTGCATCGCTGACTTCGGTTCCTAAGTTAGCTCTACTGTTGGACCACTACTCAATTGAACTTTCACATACTCTACTTCTTAATTTCTTAACTTCTAAATTCGGTTTTCCAAGATCTTGATTAGTTTTTCCTCAATGGTATAGTCTTCTTGTAAGTTCATTAGTTTCAATTCCATGACGGTATTTGGATTCTTCATGAATTTTCGTAACATTGACACATGGATTATGTCATGATATCTAACTAAACTTGGGGGTAAAGCGATTTGGTACACAACATTTCCAATTCTTTCTAATATTTCAAAAGGTCTAATATATCGAGGGCTTAACTTTCCTATCGTACGAAAATGCTTGAATCCCTTAAATGGACTTATCTTTATATACACATGATCTCCTGAAGCAAATTCTATAGGTTTTCTCTTCAAATTAGCCCAACTTTTGTATTGATCTTGCACTGCTTTCATCTTTTGTCGTATTATCTTAACTTTATCATTCATCTGACCAATTATATCAGGTCCTATCATTGCGTATTCATCATTTTCCCAATACAGCGGTGTTCGATATTTTCTTTCATATAAAGCTTCGTACGGTGCCATTGAATTGTTGCTTGATAACTATTGTTATAAGCAAATTCCACTAATGCCAAATACTGATCCCAGTAGCCTCTGAAATCCAAAAGACAACCTCTTAACATATCTTCGAGTGTTTAAATAACCCTTTCTGACTGTCTATCGGTTTGTGGGTGATAGGCTGTACTAAACTGTAGTTTAGTTCCTAAAGATTGATGTAAACTTTCCCAAAACTTTAATACAAATCGGCTGTCTCTATCCGACACAATACTTATTGGCACACCATGCAGTCTAACAATCTCTCTAATATATAGTCGTACCAACTTTTCCATTGAATCGCCAATTCGATAAAGTAAGAAGTGAGCATACTTTGTTAACCTATCTACAACAACCCAAATTGAATCGTGACTTGATCTAGTTCTCGGGAGTCTTATTACAAAATCCATTGTAATATGATCCCATTTCCATTGAGGTATTTCTAATGGTTATAGTAAACCATGGGGTCTTTGATGTCCTGTTTTCACTTGTTAGCATGTATTACACTCGGCTACATATTGTGCTACATCTTTTTTCATGCCTTTCCACCAAAACAATGATTTCAAATTACGGTATATCTTATTTCCTCCAGGATGCAATGTATAACCTATGTCATGTGTTTCGGTCATTATTTCATTTTTCAGTTTTGAATCACTAAGCACACAGACTCTATCCTTATATCTTAACACATCTTCATCATCAATTTTAAAGTTAGGTACATCGCCTGTCTTCAACTTTTCCTTGATTTCTTTCAACTTTTGGTCTTCATCTTGTTGAAGCTTAATTCTTTTTATCAAGGTCAGTTGTACCACTAAACTCATAAATTGTGCTTTAGTTTCATGCCATCTGAACTTGATTTCCATCTTTTCAAATTATTTGATCAATTCATGCTGAGTAGTAAGTAATGGGGCCACTTGTTCATAGTTCCTGCGACTTAACACATCTGCTACAACATTGGCTTTGCTAGGGTGATAGTTGATGGTTAAATCATAATCCTTGATTAATTGCAACCAACACCTTTGTCTTAAGTTCAGCTCTTTCTAAGTGAAGAAATATTTCAAACTTTTATGATTTGCGTATATCTTACAATGTTGCCTATATAAATAATGTCTCTAGATTTTTAGAGCAAATACTACAGCTGCTAATTCTAAATCATGAGTCGGATAGTTCTTCTTATGAGGCCTTAACCTACCACTTTCCTATCCTACATTAATACACATCCTAGTCCACTTTTGGAAGCATCACTATATACACAATAAGATTTACTCGGATCTGGTAAAATAAGTATTAGTGTAGAAATCAATCGATGTTTCAATTCTTGGAATCTTTGTTCACATTCATTACTCCACTCAAATTTAACATTTTTTTGTGTTAGTCAAGTCATAGGCTTAGCGATTTTAGAAAATCTTTTATAAATCGCCTATAATATCCTGCCATTTCTAGAAAACTCCTTATTTTCGTTATAGTAGTTAGCTATTTCCATTCAGCTATTGCTTTGACTTTCTCGGGATCGATTGAAATTCCTTCATCTGACATAATGTGTCCCAAAAATGATATCCTATCTAGCCAAAATTCACATTTGTCCAACTTAGCATACAGTTGATTGTTCCTCAACTTTTGCAAGGCTAAAGGTAGATGATCAGCATGATCCTCCTTAGTCATGGAATAAATTAAAATATCATCAATGAATACCACAACAAACTTATCTAAGTAAGGTTAATAGATCCGATTCATCAAATCTATAAACACAGTTGGTGCATTCGTTAAACCAAAAGGCATTACTAAAAACTCATAATGCCCATATCTGGTTCTGAAAGCTGTTTTTGATATATCCTCCAACTTAATTCGTAACTGATGGTATCCAGGTCTTAAATCAATTTATGAAAATACAGTGGCACCATGCAATTGATCAAACAAGTCATCAATTATGGGCAATGGATATTTATTCTTAACAGTCACCTTATTTATTTCCCGATAATCGATACATAACCTCATGGTTCTGTCTTTCTTTTTCACGAATAACACTGGCGCTCCCCAAGGAGATATACTGGGTCGTGCAAATCCTTTGTCCAATAGTTTTTGAAGTTGCTTCTTCAATTCTTGAAGTTTTATCGGCAACATTCGGTATGGAGCTTTTAATATTGGTTTAGTTCTTAGCTACCAATTCTATAGAAAAATCTAACTCTCGCTATAGTGCTAATCTAGGTAATTCTTTTGGAAAAATATCAGGAAACTCATTTACTACGGGTATTTCAGATACTTTTGGATTTTCCCTGTCTCCTTCAATGGTAAATATCCAGCAAAATTGCCAATCTTCAATAACTTCACTTACCTCTATCACTGATAATCTTAGACTTTGCTCACCTATTTTTCCTTGAAATATGATCTTACCTTCATCTAAGATTATGTTTTTATTTTGGCAATCTACTTTAGCTCTTTACTTGGACAACTAATCTATTCCCACAATGATATCATATCCCTTAATTGCACCTCTACTTACCTACTAGTTTTAGGATGGTATGGAGTTGTAATTTGGTATGTAACTCCATAGCACTTCAATACTTTTTCTAGTTGGACATTGCAAAAGTGGGTTCATTTATTGCTAATAAGTGCTCTAAGAGCACCAAATTGGGAAAATAAGCTTTTTTAAGAACCATTTCACTAGCCTAACGTCATTAGTTGGTAGAGCTTGAGCTTTTACCCATTTGGATACACAATCCACCGCCACTAGGATGTATTTGTTTTTGTTTGAATTCAGAAATGGTTCCATGAAGTCAATTCTCTAGATATTAAAGACTTCAGAAATCAGTATTGGGTTTTATAGCATGTCATCTCTTTTGAATGTATTCCTTACTCTTTGGCATCAATCACATAACTGTATAAACTTTTGGGAATCCTTGAACAATGTTGGCCAATAAAAATCTGACTTGAGAACCTCATGAGCTATTTTATTTGCATTAAGATGTCATGGATGATAGTGTTCTAAAATCAATCAACCTTCTAAGTGAGATACACATCTGCAAATTATCTGATATGCACAAATTTTAAACAAATTGGGGTCCTCCTCAAAGTAACTTCTCACATCATAGAAAAACTTTTTCCGTTATTTGTAATCTAGTCCCTTAGGAGGAATTTTGGCTACTAAATAATTTGCTATATTAGTGAGCCAAGGGGTTTCCCATGGACTTGGTATATTCTTTCTTTTGGGAACTCATCATTGATGTCTTACTCATTTAGTATTTCCAATTATGGTTCTCTAATTGTGAGAGATGGTTTGCTACCAAATTCTATACTCCTTTCTTATCTTCAATCTTCAGGTCAAATTCTTGAAGCAATAGTATCCATTTGATTAATCTTGGCTTGGCATATGTTTTATTCAACAAATAACGTAAGGTAGAATGGTTGATATAAACAATAACTTTAGAAAGGATTAGATACAATTTGAATTTGTCAAATGTAGAGACCATTGTTAGTAGCACCTTTTTTATGGAAGTATAATTCTCTTGAGCTACTATGAGGTTTTTACTTGCATAATAAATTGGTTAGAAGTGCTTTGCTTACCTTTGTCCCAAAACCGCCCTTATAGCATAATTACTCGCATCATACATCAGTTCAAAAGATAAGCTCCAATTTGGTGCTACCATTATAGGGGCATTTATTAGTTTATCTTTCAAAGTATAAATGCTTCTAAACAGTTTAGTGAAAATATAAATGGAGCATCCTTTTCTAAGAACCGGGTTAGTCTTCTGGCTATTTTTGAAAAATCTTTAATAAACTTTTTATAAACCCTGACGTGACCTAGGAAACTGCATATGGTTTTAATTGATGTAGGAGGGGGCAATTTTGCAATGGTGTCAATTTTTGCATTATCCTTAGTACTATGCCCTCCTATATCATAAAGTGGCATTTTGCCTAGTTTAATACCAGGTTGGTTTCCTTACATCTTACCAATACTTTTTGTAGATTCCTAAGACAATGATCAAATGAATTCTTGAAAACCAAGAAATCATCCATGAATACTTCCATTATATCTTCTATAAACTCATAAAAAAATGCCATCATGCATCGCTAAAATGTCACCGGTGCATTCTAGAGGCATACGACATTTGCCTATAGCCAAAAGTACCATAGGATACGTAAATGTAGTTTTCTGTTGGTCCTCTCAGTCAATTAGAATTTGAAAATAATCCTATAGACCATCTAAGAAGCAATAATACACATGACCTAATAAGCACTCCAACATTTGGTCGACTAATGTAGAGGGAAGTCATCTTTCCCTATGGTGTCATTGAGCTTCCAGTAATTAATACAAACTCTCTAGCCTGTGATTGCTCACATAGGGATAAGCTCATTTGCTGGTTGGGAACTATTGTTATTCCTTCCTTTTTAACTCAAGAATTGTAAAAATTAAGATAAATCATACCTATATCGAAAAGTTTGATTACTTCAGCTTTCACCACTTCTTTCACATTCGGGTTTAACAGTCTCTACGGTTGCAACATCGGTTTATGACCTTCTTCCAACAAAGTTTTGTGAGTGTAAAAGGATGGGTTAATTCCCTTAATGTTAGAAAATCTTCTAGGTCATCACTTTGTTATGACTTCTCGACACATTTAGAAGTTTTTTCGTTTATTGTTCGATTAACTCAGAGGATACTATCATAGGTGACTTTGAATTCTCTTCTAAAAAAGCATACTTTAGATAGTTTGGTAGTTGCTTTAATTCTGACATAGGTGGCTCCTCAATATAGGGCTTCTTTTGCCTACTGAATCCTCTTAAACCTTCTTCTCTTTATAGATGGATGATTAGCTTCTAATTGTGTTGTTGTATTGGTGTAATTAGATCATTGGATGACTCTTCCTAATTTCCTTGTTTCAAGTAAAAATCTAAGGGATCCTTGGTTAATAGTCTCTACAAAACATTAGACATAGAGGTGTTAGCAACATCAAGACAAAAAACAAGTATTATCCTATTCAACACATTTTTTTATTGCCTCTTTTTTTTTATTTTTAAATACCATCTCCTCTTCTTGTACCCTTAATGTGAGCTTATCATCGCTAACATCAATTATAGCTCTAGTTATAGCTAAAAAGGGTCTCTCCTTAAGATAAGCTATGCTTCTATATCTTCATTGATGTCTAGAATCATAAAATCTACAAGAAAAATGAATTTATCTACCTTGATTGGTACATCCTCATTTATACCCCCTAGGGTATGTTACTAATCTATTAGCCAATTATAAATTCATTTGTATCAGTTTTGGTTCTCTTAGGCTTAGTTATAATTTATGTTAGCTCTTAGATTAGCTAATGCTTTTTTGATGGGTAAATCTCCAATTAAACAAGGGATAGTAAAACTTCCCAGATTCTTTAATTTTGTTGGAAGCTTGTTTAGAAGGATTATTGAACACTCCTCACTTAGCGTAACAATTGACAGCTCTTCCAATTTCCTCTTGTTAGAGAGTAACTCCTTTAAGAATTTCACATACTTGGGCATTTGCAACAAAACTTTCACAAATAGTAAATTAATATGCAATTGCTTAAAAAGATCTAAAAACTTGCCGTATTGCTCATTTAAGCATTCTTTCCTTAACCACTAGGGATATGGAATTAGCAATCTGTATCTTTGACTTTTTAGGGTTTTGATTCTTCCCTCGGTGGTTTTGGAATTTTCGTGACTTTGTCTTTTGGTTCTTTTGTCATTGGCTCTAGATTAACTTGGTTCTTTTTAGGCTGCTTAGTAGCTTGTAATTCGTTACCGCTTCGAAGGGTATAGCTTTTACTTAAGCTTGTGGTAAAGGTTCTTGTTGCTTCTCAATTGCAATTTTTGTAAGCTGTTCTATTTGTTTTTTGATGCTAGTCAATCTAGCATCACTACTCTGTATGTACCTTATCAACAGATCTTCCAATTTTGACTTCTCTTCTCGCTGAGGAGGACCTTGAAATCCTTGAGGAATATTCATATTCCTTGGTTGAGTGGCATATGAATAATCATCTGGATATGTGAACCAATTCTTTCACTATTCTTGACGATTTGTATAGGGCATATGTTGAAATCCCATTGATGCATAAAATTGCCAAACAATTTTAGGTAATATTGTCCCATATATCCCTTTAGGTTAATTAGATTCGACATCATCATGGGATATAGTGATAGCATAGAAAACTTTCTAGCCTTCGATTTATTACATCCACATTAGTTGCTAAAGTTATGGTAGTGTCTACATCCACCATGCTATAACTCTTTTGACTAGATCTAGTACTTTCCCAATGGTAGCTGTTTATGGTTAATCTTTTAATCAAAGTCTAAACTTCCTTGGGTATTTTCATATTTGTTGTTCTACTTGTAGCTGAACCAACAAATTGTTTAGTGGAAAAATTTAAACCACTATAAAAAGTTTATACTCGTATCCACAATGGAAAGGCGTGATTTGGGTATTTTTTGAGCAACTCTTTAAAATGCTTCTAAGCATCATAATATGGTCTCAAAGTCAAACTGAGCAAATGATGAAATGTCACTGTGAAGTTTGGCTGTCTTAGCTGGAGGGGAATATTTTTCTAGAAATTTGTTTATTAGTTCTTCCCATGATGTAATAGAATCTTTTTGGAGAGAAACTAACCACTACTTTGCTCTTCTATGCAATGAGAAGGGAAACAATCTTAGTCTTGTTACATCATCCATAGCTTCATCAATTTTGAAGGTAGCATGTATCTCTAAAAAACTAGCGATATGAGCATGTAGATCCTCTTTTAAGGAACCTTCAAAACGTAATTGCTGTTGGACCATTTGAATGATTATAGGCAAGATTACGAATTCGTTTGCAGTAATAGCTAGTCTTGTTATGCTAGAGTTTGCTCCACTAACTGATGGCTTGATATAACTAGACATAGTCTTTGGCATTTCACCATTATTAGCCATCACTCCAATCTCCTCAAACATATAAAAAGAAAATTAAATTAGATTTGAATTAACCCAAAAGAAAGAAATAGAAAAATAGATGAAAAAGAAATCGTAGAATAATAAAGGCATGACCTTTCTTGATTCATTGTCCCTAACAACAACGTAAAAAACTTGATAGTGCTCACATAGAACAATATTAGGTAATTACACCCATTAAGTTATAGTATAGTGGACATAAGAGTCCAAAGTTATCGATCTCATGAGGATTGCATGCTTACTTACTCACTTTTGAATATTCTACTTGAAAAATAATATCGATAGCAATGATAAAATAAGGGATTAATTAATTAAAAGAAACAATGATTAATTAATGACTAACAACAAAAAAACAAGAATAAATAAGAACACTTAATAACCATAAATGATAATTAGACTCTGATCACCAAGAGATTAACAAGTAGTGATCTTAAAGACTTCTAATGTATTCCCTATTCTTATTAATTGTAGGAGTTCAATTAATAAATTAATAGGAATCACTTCTCTATTAATTCCTAATTCTAATTATATTCTATCTGGTTGCTTTTATAACAGAACAAATTAGAACAACATTAATAATAGGAATTCCTTAAATAAATAGTATAATAGATTAATTCCAAAAGATATCTATAAAATATCGCTAATCTTATAGCAATTCCCTTAAATTGTGATAGATTTATTTATGTACCGAATCTCACAAACTAAATACATAAAAGCTAATAATTAAATTGAAACCCTAGGAATAACAATTTACTTAATACAAAACATACAATCGAATTAATAAGCAATAAGGAATTTCATTAGAATAAATGAAATTGACTATGCTACATAATACCTCAATGTTATTGGTTTAGATATCTATAAATTTATCTACTAACATGATAAAAACAACAACTTGCAAAAGAAAATAATAAAAATTTCTAAGAAATGCTATGGAGCTTGATAACTCTTATTTTAAATACATTTTACGTGGTGATTTTATAGTATTTCCCTTACATCTTTAGTTTTTTTTTTTAAAGAAATTGATACTTAATTGAGTAAAATTTTGATTTCAAGGTTTGAACGCATTCTCAGATTAAAAATGAAGAAAAGGAATCAAGTTTCACTTAATTTAGAGTTCAAATGAATGAGTTATGAAGTTTTGAAGTTACATAAATAATAAGAGAAAGTGGCAAATTTTGGTCAGAAAGTTATACAGTCTAGGACACAACTATGTCCATCCAGGAAAATTTTAAGTGCCAAGGTCAGTAAGTTACACAACCTGGGGACACAACTGTATTCCAGGCTGTGTCTGGTGACGAAAAAAGAAACTTTACAATACATTATAAAAGGGCTTACTAGGGTTTTGCACATAACTTTGGACATTCAAAAGAGAATAAACTTAAAGAAAAGGAGGAGTAAAAGTCAAGAACAACACCTAAATTCAAGATTGAAGAGATTTTTCATCAACAAAAGGGGTTTTTCATGTTTTATTTCTTGATTTTATTGCAATTCGTTTTTAATTTCATTATGATAGCTTAAGATTCTTGTATTTAGGATTGTGGAACCTAAGGTTTCATGTGACTATTAGATCTATTGATAATTTTCAATAAAGTTTCTATCTTTTCTTGATTCAATTATGTTTTTTTAATTGTTAATTGATATTTCTAGGGTATCAATTTATGATATTATGCATGATGATTGAGAAATCACATGTGTAATGAGATCTTGACATAATTGGAGAGAATTACATGTATACTTAGAGATAAGATACATGATTCTTCTGGAAAGTTGTTCTTTTGTGTGGGAATTCATTATACATGAATGCAATTCTGAATTATATTACTAAGTGAAGAGATTCTGGTAAATAATTTAGGATTAGGGTTAATATATTTGAGAAAGGTGTTAACTTTAATTGTGAATCTCTCAGGTTAAGAATAATAGAGATTGAATTGGATACATTTTAAGCAGTCACATGTTAAACACTAGGGGGAAATAATTCTTAAATATGTTGTTTATCTTCTTGAAGTTGTTCTTAATTTTATCGCTTTCTACGTTGCTTAATCAAGTCTCATAATTAGGTTAGTTTATTAATTTTAGTATTTTTAATTCATTCAACCCATCACAATTTTCTGATTAGATAATAGAGCTAAGGTTAATATTAGTACTTGAAGTCTCTGAGGGATCGACTCGGACTCACATCCGCTGTATTAAAACTGATAGGTGCACTTGCCTTGTATCATAGCTCTTTTTCTCTTCTCGCTCTATTGTTATGATTATGACAAATGGCCTTCAAATGGCGAGTTTTAGAAATTATAGAATGTCTATAGTTAGAGAACATAGCCGTGGAGTTGGGTGTGAACTTTTCCTTGCAATATATCTGTGAAAAATTATATGGAATTGATTTACGAGTAGATCACAGTCATAGAGTGTGAGCATAATCTTGCACTTTGACTAAAATCTTCAAATTTAATGGAAATTGAGGACAAAGGATCCATGGCCAAGGAATACTGCCGTAGAGTTTATCCATAGTCTTCTCTAGCTCTTGATTCTTGACAAAATCCTCTTCTAACGCTTGCTATCTTTAAGTCATCCTTCAAAATTAGTGAAGTTCCCCTCAAAAAGCGTAGAAATTCCATTCTTTTCACCTTATTACTCCATCAAAGCCTTGAAATAAACAAATTACTTAATTTAATAGCAAAATCATCAAAATCATACTAAAATAACTCAAAATAACCGTAAAAACAATACAAGAAATGAGAGTAAAATTATACTAATCAAATATCCAAATAAAGTCATGTAGAGGATAACACAGGGGTTACAACACCTTTCATACCTTCAAATCCTAATTTCTTAAGCATCTATTCAGTATATTTTGTTGATGAACAAAGATGCCATCTCCAGTTTGTTTAATTTGTAAATTAAGGAAGAAATTGAGTTCTCTAATCAAGGACATCCTAAATTTAACTTATATTAGACTAAAAAATTCCTTGCAATTTCTTTTCATTAGTTGAACTAAGGATCATGTCATTTACATAAATTTGAACTACTAAGATATCAAAATCATATCTTTTAAGAAATAAGGATGTGTTAACTTTACCCTTATGAAATCCATTTTCGATCAAAAAGTCACTTAACCTTTCATATTAAGCATAGGATGTTTGTTTTAAATCATATAAAGTTTTGTTGAGCTTATAAACATAATCCTCTTTAAATGGATCCTCAAATCCACAAGGTTGTTGATAACAAGAATTTAACATACATTTACTATACTTATTTCATGTTTTTATGATTGTTAATTTAATCAATTTTATGATATTTTAAGCTAAATTAGTTTAATTTTCATTTTCAAGGAATTTAAGAGCTTTTTATGAACTTTTGAGGATTTTTATGAGTTTTTGAAGTATTCTAAAGTAAAAGTATTGATCATGGATTGAAGCAGATGAGAATTGAGCAAAGAAAGGAAGCCTAGTAAAGACTACAGCTAGGGATCATGGTCTTAGTCCCCATAAGTGTTCCCTTCATCAAGCAATTTCATCAAATTTGAAATTTTCACATGAAGAAGTAAGTATATGTCCAAGCTCCATGATTGTGTACTTAACCTGTGGGTATACAAGATTTAGCAAATCTTCCATTTTTGTTGCAAACCTTCTACTTTTGTCATGTTCTCTATGTAAACCTAGCCCTACTCCTTATAAATAGATTCTTAGGCTTAGATTTTCAAAGAGAGCTCCTTTGGGTAGAGTTGTAGCTTAGAATTGTATTAGGAGTCTCTCATATTACTTCTTCTTTTCTTTTAATTATGTTGTTCTTTTTTTGATATTCTTAGTAAATTGTTACTAAAATATAGTTCTTTTTGCAGCAACTTCTATTTCAATATATGATATCATTCTTTGATGATCTAATTACATAGATTTCATTATCTTCAATTAGTATTTACCCGGATTGCTAATTGGTATAGGATTATAGAGACATAAGTCTTGTAGTTGAATGGATAAGTGTAATTAGAAGGGATTGAGTATGTTAAAAGATTAGGTACTGAATTTCTCCGATTTAGCATAATTGAGGGCGGCCAACGTACTAGCAGGATCCAGGTTCTTAATGTGATCCTGTGATGCTCTATTCAGAAGCGATTTGGATAGAGAGGGTCTTAAGATTAGGAAGAGGCTAGAGACGTAAGTTTGGCAAATTTAGAATCTGAATTCCATAACAATAGAATTAGGAATCTCCACAGTCGAAGGCATAATTAAGATGGAAAGTTGTATGAAACTAGAAAGTAAATAACAACAATTTACTAAGGATCATGTGTTATTTCTTTTAATTGAATTTATGCTTATTTATTAGTTTTGTTTATTTAGTGTAATAATTTTAATTGTACTTGTTATTATGTTATTGTTCCTCATTCATCTATCTTTATTAATCATAATTATCCTCATATTGATAAGTTAGATAATTGGATCTAGGGTGACTTGCTAATAATTAGGTTCCTATACATATAATTTCCTATGGGATCGACACTTGAACTAAAGTTTGTTTTAATCTATACTATAATTTGACTAAGTGCACTTGCTTGACGTGCTTACAGCCTAATTAGTTACACAACATAAACTTCCTCCTTTATGTACTCATTTAAAAAGCCACTTTTTACATCTATCTGAAATAACTTGAAATTCTTTAAGCAAGCATAAGTAAGTAATAATCTAATAGCTTCGAGTCTGGCTATAGGTATGTGAGTTTCATCATTTATACCTTCTTCTTGTAAATAGTCTTTAGCAACTAATCTAGCTTTATTTTTAATTATTTTGCTAGTTTCATCTAGTTTATTTTTAAATGCCCATTTAGTTTCTATTATTGATTTATCTTTCGGTTTAGGAACAAGGTTCCAAACTTGATTTCTCCAAAATTGACTTAGCTTTTCCTACATGGCATTGATTCGGTTGTTATCTTGAAGGGCTTCATCAACTAAACTTGGCTCAATCTAAAAAATCATAGCAAAGTGGTTTTCTGTATCTTTGAAATTTAATCTTTTATTCACTCCACTTTTTATATCTTCAATTACTAAGTCTTGGGGATGAGAAGATTTGAATCTCTAAGCTTTAGAAGGTGTTTGATTCATTTAATGTTAAGTTAAAGCTTTTGGATTTGCTTCTAAATTTGATTAAGGACATTTTAAGTTTAGGGGTGAACCTTCTGATCTTGAATCTATTACTTCTAACCTTTCTTCTAAGTTTGGCTCTGTTGCTTCTAACTGTCCTTCTAGGTTCGATTGTTTATCTGCATCTTTTGTTTTCTCAAATCTTGTGTCTTCTTCATCCTCCAAGCTAGTTTCTTCTATGAACTTGTTGATAGACTCTTCAACTACGTTAGTTATTTTATTATATACTCTATAGGCTTTGCAATTCAAGGAATAGCCCAAAAAGATTGCCTCATCAACCCTTTCTTTGAACTTTCCTAGCTCTAAGTTAGTTTTTTTAACAAAACACTTGTAGCCAAATGCACAAAAATAAGAAACAAATGGTTTTCTACCTTTTTATAGCTCATGTGTAGTTTTATTTGTTAATGGTCTAATGTATATACAATTTATAATATAACATGTAGTAGCAACAGCTTCAACTAAAAAATATTTAGCAACACCACTATCATTCAACATAATCCTTCTCATTTCTTGCAAAGTTCTATTCTTATGTTATACAACTCCATTTTGTTATGAAGTGCAAGGTGTAGAAAAGTAATGTGAGATGCCATATTGATCACAAAAGCTTGTAAAATCTTGATTTTTGGACTCCCTACCATGATTAGTTCTTAAATTAAATAATAGAAGTTCCTTTTTCATTTAGACTCTTTTTGCAAAATTTTTAAAGGCTTTAAATGCATCAATTTTATGTTGTAAAAGTAAGACCCATGTGAATCTAGAATAATCATTACCTATCACTAGTCCAAGTTTATATACTCCTAGACTTAAAGTCCTAGTTGGACCAAATAAGTCCATATGCAATAGTTCTAAAGGATACTTAGTTGAGATAGCACTCTAACTTTTACGAGATGATGTAATTGACTTATTTTAGAACATGAATCACAATGAATAGATTCTTTTATATCTATTCTAGGTAGTTCGTTTACAAGCTTGTTCTTAGATTACTTTTCAAGCTAAGTAAAATTGACATGTCATAGCTGTTTATGCCATAGATGTGTATTATGATGCAATGGTAGCAAACAATTTTCCTTTTTCACATCAAATGGTTTAATTATATAAACATTCCCTTTCCTATATCATCTAAACAACAATTCATTAGAAGTTCTATAAAATACATTGCATTTATTTTTCTTAAAAACAACTTTATGACCTTTATCACACAATTGACTAATACTTAATAGGTTACGTGTTAATCCTTTTACAAGTAGCACATTTTCAATATAGTAAGGGGAATAACCAATATTACCAAAACCAAGTATCTTGCCTCTTCCATTATCACCAAACCTAACATATCTGTTTTTCTCTATTCTAATGTGGTAAACATTGAAGCATCTTTAGTCATACGTATGGTACAACTAGTGTTAAATAACTAGGTGCCTGTAAACATTGGCTTGTTTCTACAAACATTATGTCAAAGCTTAAGCATCTTAGAGAATGTAGCAAAACTTAGGTCCTTTAAAATTTAAGCTCACTACATGATTTTTCTTGAGTTGGTCCTTACCGAGCTTACAGTTCTTATAATGATGATACTTCTCTATATGACCTACTTTATCATGTATTGAGCAAGCATAAGGAGTTGAGTAGATATGCCTCCTTTGATTTACCCGAAACTTCCTATTCTAATATGGGAACATCTTAGAGTGGTTTTGATACCTTTTAAGTTGAACATGATACTTCTTAAGTTAGGTAATGTTAACATTGCTTCTATCTTGCTCAAAAATCTTTCCTTTACTTACTTACACAGTCTTAGATTTCATTAAGTTTGTTGCTTTAACAAATATTGTAGCAATAAGGCCTTTTAAAGTTCCTTCCTCAATTGAGCTACCAACCTTTTAACTTGTAAGAAGCATATTCAATTTTTCATCACTTTCGTTAAACTTAGCGAAGTTGTTTTTTATGGATTTTGAAAGATAATCTACTCTTGTCTTAAAGTTTTTTTATTTCTTCTTTCAAAACCAAATTTTCAGATGGTAATGACTCTTTGTCCAGAATCAAAGATTCATTATCATGTTTTAAACTATCATTTTCATCTACCAAAAGCTTGTTTATTTAACTTAAAACTTCTTTATCTCTTTTTAAAGCTGAAATATCCTCTTGTAACCTTAAGTTTTTCATCCTGGTTTTGGCAAGAACCTCCAGAAGTCTACATTTCATCATACATATTAGCTTAATTTAGATTAATACTATCAGTATTAGAATGTATCTCAGATTTGGCCATGAAACAAAGATTTGACTCCTCCTCCTCTTCTTCTTTTGTTTCATCTTCTCCTCGTCAAATTCATCAAGGTCACTTCATGTACCCATTAATGCTTTCTTTTGTTTCTTTTGCTTGAACATCTTAAGCTTCTTCAATAGAGTTGGATGCTTATACTTTATGTGACTTGTTTTCTTACACTCATAGCAAATTAGCTCCTTCATTTCTTTGTTATTCTCTTTCTTTTCTTCCTTTTCCTTAAACTTCTTACTTGCATTGAACTTTTTTTGACCAATGTTATTCTTCTTATAATAAACTATTTTCTTAGCTTTTTCTTTAATACATGATTGAGTCTTCTTGCTAACATATAAAACTCTTCTTCATCCCTAGACTCCTCATTGTCAAAATCTTCTAATTCATTTTTTGCCTTAAAAGATATGGAATTCTTCTTGCTATCAACATCATCATCATGCTGTAGATCTGATTCATATGCCATAAGTTTGCATTTTAACTCATTTAAGTTTTGATAGATCCTAAGTCTCTTCTATAGTTGTCTTTTTTACATCCTTAGAAGAATCCTTAATGTCTTTCGAACCTAGTCTTAATTAGAAAATACTTTTTCAAGAGAAACAAGTTTGTTAATAATAACAACAAATATATTAAATACACTCTTAATTTTCTTGCCTAGTTGGAATTAAAATTTCTCATATTCATAGAGCAAAATGTTGATCCAAGTCTCCTTAATAGTGTTAGTTCCTTCATGAATTTCCTTGAGCTTATCTCAAACTTCCTTAGCTATCTTGTAAGTAGAAACAAGGGTAAACTCTGAAGGAGATATACAACTAATCAATAAATGCTTCGCTCACATGTTGATTGATGCTTGTTTCTTTTAAGCTTCATTGATTAGGGGGTATGTCAACTCATAACTGATAACTCTTATTTTAAATACATTTCACATGGTGATTTTATAGTATTTCCCTTACATCTTTGGTTTTCTTTAAAGAAATTGATACTTAATTGAGTAAAATTTTGATTTTAAGGTTTGAACGCATTCTTGGATTGAAAACGAAGAAAAGGAATCAAGTTTCACTCAATTTGGAGTTTAAATGAATGAGTTATGAAGTTTTGAAGTTACACAGTCTAGGACACAACTGTGTCCCCAGGCTATGTCCATCCAGGAAGATTTGCCAAGGTCAAAAAGTTATACGACCTGGGGACATGATTGTGTCCCAGGCTGTGTTTGGTGACGAAAAAAAGGGACTTTACAATACATTATAAAATGACTTATTAGGGTTTTACACAGAGGATTAGACATTCAAAAGAGAAGAGACTTGAGGAGGAGGGGAAAAAGGCGAAAGCAACACTCACTTTAAGATTGAAGAGATTTATCATCAACAAAAAAGGGGTTTTTCATGTTTTATTTATTGATTTTGTTGCAATTCATTTTTAGTTTCATTATGATAGCTTAAGACTCTTGTATTTAGGATTGTGGACCTAGGGTTTCATGTAACTATTAGATTGATTGATAATTTTCAATAAAGTTTCTATCTTTTCTTGTTTCAATTATGTTATTTAATTGTTAATTGATATTTCTAGGATATCAATCTATGATATTATGCATGATGATTGAGAAATCACATGTGTAATGAGATCTTGACATAATTGGAGAGAATTACATGTGTACTTAGAAATAAAATATATGTTTCTTCCGGAAAGTTGTTCTTTTGTGTGGGAATTCATTATACATTAATGCGATTCTGAATTATATTACTAAGTGAAGAGATTTCGGTAAATAATTTAGGATTAGGGTTAATATGCTTAAGAAAGGTATTAACTTTAATTGTGAATCCCTCTGGTCAAGAATAATAGAGATTGAATTGGATGCATTTTAAGCGGCCATATGTTAAACACTAGGGGAAATAATTCCTAAATACGTTATTTTATTTCTTGAAGTTGTTCTTAGTTTTATCGCTTTCTAAATTGCTTAATCAAGTCTCATAATTAGGTTAGTTTGTTAATTTTAGTATTTTTAAGTCATTCAACTCATCATAATTTTCTAGTTAGATAATAGAGCTAAGGTTAATATTAGTACTTGAAGTCTCTAAGGGATCGACTCGGACTCACATCCACTATATTAAAATTGATAGGTGCACTTACCTGATATCAATAACCTCTTTAATCAATAACTTCCCAAGTATCATGATGAGTAACTTGAATGAATGTCTTGATCTTATACTTCTAATAAGAGTAGTTTAAGCCATCAAAATAAGGAGTACAACCTGTTTGCACTAAAGGTAAATTGTCAGCTATCGAGGATCTTTTCTAAAAATTGATATAAGAGACTAGCTCTTTTATTAAGTGTTGGTCCCTTAAAAGTAATTAAGACCTAAGGGGTAGGGGGAGGGTTCAAAATTTTAAAACTTTTTCAAGTAAAAAGTAATCCTTTTGATCACTTATATAATGGCTTATACTTTGACAAGTAATGCGTAAACAATAAGGCAAACAAAAAAATTAAAAGAGAAAGAGTTTAAGAAGATCGGGTAAAGGATTTGTAGAGATTTCTCCTTATAAGCTAGTCCTATCTTCTAGCTCCACTTGCTAGGCATCTGGTTTTCCACACCGATTGTTCTACTATTTTTATAATCAAGAGAGAGTATAATTACAACCATACAGCTATAGTCAACACAACTTTATCTTCAAGCTTATCTCTAGCTATATAGACTATTGTGATATACTCTCTCTCTCGAATCTAACTCACAACAGATTATAAAGAAGCTTTTGATGGAAGACAACTGAAAATTCCTAACTGTTCATATACATATTTTTATAGACAATACAAAAGATCAGACTAGTATGAGAATTTTTTGATTGCTTTCAACTGAAATTAGTTGTGTACTTTATTTGTTTCTTTTGCACGAAGTCCTCTCTTTTAAAGTTCACTTGCAATGGCTACTAAATCTTCCATACATTAATTGATCCTTATCTCAAACTTGAATAATTTGAGCATTTGATTTTCTCTTCGAAATATTTGATTGATTATTGATATGCTGTCATAAAATCTGAAAGTCTTAGGATAAACATTGGATCTTTAATTTGGAAAAAGATAGTGAAATAAAATCTTTATGTACTCGAAAAAATAGGCTTCTAATCTTCATTGATAAATCTAACTTCATCTACACTTCTACTTGTTTAAGTCTCATATGTTAGGTTGTAAAATAATCCTTCTTAATGATGGAATGTATCATATGCATTTCCCAAATACATTTGACTTAGAGGAGCTAGGCTTTAACCTATAAAACTAAGTTATATAAAAAATTTTCTAGATTGCTTTTAAGTCCACTTCTAAGTTTCCTGAGTGCTTTGATACATCTTTTTTATGTATTGAAACTACTTCTAAGTATGCTTTTAAGTTATTGATTTACTTCTGAACAACTTTTGAGCTTATCATAATTGCTTCTAAATATGTTTCCAAGTCTTCAAAGCTTCTTTTGATCAACTTTGATTCTTATCGAAACTCCTTCCAAGCTTACTTCTAAGTTTGTTTAATCACCTTCTTCTTTAGACTTAAGATATGTCCAGCGATGCTTTTAAGTTTGCTTCTAACTCATTAACTTGAGTAAATTGAGCTTATCTTTTACTTAAACCTTATAGCTTCTAGCTGTACTACTAAGTTTTTTGTCTTCATATTCTATTCTTGATTCAGATGTCCTTTCTAGCTTTTATCTCTGCTTCTAAGTTCTTATTTTGTTCTTTATCAACTCTTAACACTTTCATTAGTGATCTAGGGTGTTTGTTATTATCAAAACATGTTATCAAGGGATTCAACATGGTTGGCCTTTATGTGAGAATAAGATTGTCTTGAAATTGATTTTGTGTATGCTTCATTGAAATTTATTAGCCCTTTAAATTGCCTCACTAATGGAGGACTTAGAACACGCCTTAATTGAAAAAAATTGGCCCAACTTTGGATTTCTGTACAACCCTTCTTCTTTGAAGTTGATTGCCCCCTCAAGCTTAGTGACAAATTTAACGTCTAGTTGATTGGAATGAGCAAGAAAGCCTTGTGTTTGTGTTATGGGTTTAAAATGGATAGATAACCCTTGTGTTTGTATTTAGGCTTAGGAGTGAATGTGAAAATCTTATGTTTAGGTTTTTTGGGAGTAAGTTGGATTAGATAAGAAGACATTTAAGTTTGGGATAGATAAGGCATTTACGCTTGAGGGGTAGAATGAGCCGAAAGCTTAAAAGCAGCTTTTAGGTTCTTATAAGAATCCTTATCTGTTAGCAATTTTCTTTCTTTTCCTCCTTATTTTTTTCTTTTTCTTCCTTCTTCTTTTTCTTTTCCTTTTTTCACTTTATTTTTTCACATTTTCAAAATTGAAACCAGAGGATAGACAGTTGACTATAAGAGTAATTTTATTAACACTTGAAAGACGAAGACTTCGTACTTCGGCTTAAGTGATGAACTAAACGGAAATAAATTATTTGTAAAAGGGATGTGTTGGGATCAAGGATTGAAGACAAATCAGGACTATTAAAAAGGTTAAAACTATATGTTGTAGGGATTGATTATATTACAAGCCAAAGGAGGATATATGATATAGGATTACGGCTCATTTATAAACGCGGTGACCTTAAAACAAATCTTGCCAACAGAAGATCGATATCAAACTTTAAATGATAAGTAAGGAGAAAAGCTGATGAATATTATACCAAGGGAAAACAAACTTATAGAGCAAATGATTTAGAAGTTTTACAAAGGAAATTTTAAAAATTCGTTTGAAGATTGGAGTTAGAATTGATGACAAGAGAAGTAGAAAGACTAATTCTAGAAAAAAGACTCTTGATTAGGATTTAATTACAAGTTTAGGAATTAAAAAGGAAAGGGGAACCTATTTAGAAATGAATGACTTTTTGAATAGGAAATTTTCCTATAAGCTAGTGAATGACAATAAAGAGAAAAATTGGAAAACTTATAGTGGAAAGAGATTAAATGTGGTTTTGGATGTTTTGAAGGGGAAAATCTCCTCTAAAGTGAGATCTGAGGGAAAAGTAATAAATAAGACAAACAACTATGATCTAACTGAAAATTAGTTTACATAAGTGGCAACTTGAGAGCTTAAAGAAAACATTTTAGCCTAAAGATAGAAAGGGAAGAAAGAATCTACAATATTCAAAAGAAGGTTATGGAAGTTGATTAAATCAACCATAAAACGATAAGGAGAATAAGATGATTAAATTATCTATGAGATAATGATTCCTAATTGGAAAAGTTGAAGATGAGTTTTATTTACAATACTATCAATAAGGATTTATGCAAAAAAAATGAAGTCCTTAGGATGGAAGGTGTCTCAAAGGAGGACCATTAAAAGTTTTCTTTCTTTTTTTTTCATCCCTCTTTTTAAGAAGGGCCTAAATATCAAAGTAAATACACAAGTACGAAAAATGAATGGCATATGGATGCAAAGAAGGGGATCAACAATTAATCAACGAGATGACAAATATTTTATTATTTTACAAGTCTAAAAGTTTTTATTACATTATTTAAAAAGAAAATACATTACTGAAAAACAAGGAAAACTACTTATTTTATCATAAAATTTCCTCTTTTCTTCTTTTGATTGCTAGATCTTGCTGTTACTTCTTGCTTCTTCCTCTAATTAGGTTTGGTTGCCTCTTCAAATTCTCAAAGTCTCTTTTGGGCCATCTTCAATTGATGTTTTAAGGCACAAGATTGTTGTTTAGACTCCCGAAATAGTTTTTCCTACATGTCATGCTCTCTATAGATAACTTCTACATGGGCTAACACTAGATCCACATAGGTTCTCATCTTAGGGTTCGGATTTGTAGGTACTGGTTGTAGGACTTCTGGTGCTCACAACTGGATTGCCCTTACATTTTGAAGCTGATCAATAGGTATTCTTTGATGACCATATGCTTGTTCACCTTGCCCATCCATTCTCCCAAATCAATGTTAGGACTGATTGTTCTAATTTCCCATAGTTCCTTGATTGCCCAAAGCTTGTACATCTTTTGTGATGTTGAGAGATGAAGATCTTCATAATTAAGGTTGATGATATCCAACAAAGGTCTATAGACTATATCTTGAACTTCTCTAAACTGCCTAATCATATAGTTTGGGTAGTAGCTCGATCACCACTGGAATCTTATTAGGAGGATTGCTTGATAATCCTTATAAACCAATATCACCCTTTTGAAGTTGCTCCACTTGGCTGTCTATAGAATATCAATAACTTAGAAATATCATAGGACTTCCACCTAACAATAAATAAATTTTTATCTAGCCAATGGACCTTCTTAATGAATGAGTCTATCAAGTCAATCCTGTAATAAAACTCTCCTTGAATTAAGTCAAGTCCAAAGCATTTGATATGACTTATAAACTAGACCATTAATAATGCCATGTTGGTTATTAGTTCGCCATCATTTTTTTCTTTTTAAGATGTTTAAGCTTCTAATTTATTCTAAGAGTAAAGTTGGAACGTAGGACTTTCCTTAAAAAAATTAGCTTACCAATTCCAGACTCTATAGTAGATCTAGAAGTCCCTTTAGGAATAGGACGGTATCAAATGCCACTATGATAAAAGCTTTAATTTTGTTCTGCCTCCAAGTTTTGGGATTGCCATAAAGGATGGTCTATTTGTTAAAATCAAGTTTAGTTGAGAACTAGGTTGTGAAGTCCATTAATTTGATGCAACTTCAATTGTAATCTTTTAGGGCTCTATCTATTTTAGCTTTCTAGACCCCTAAGAATCTTGAAAAAGCATTCACTGGCTTAATTACCAAGTTTGGAGTATATATGTTTTCTAAAGAAGGAGCTTGAAGTAGTTGAGTATATTCTTCAAGTATGGGGCTGATCATGTGAGGTCTAAATTGGAATGCTACTTCTTCAAGATCTCAAAAGTGGGTAAGGGCCTTAATTAAGTTTATTTCAATCTTAACCCTAGGAAGTGATAGAATGGGCCTAATTTGGTTAGTGACGAACTCTGGCTTTCTTGGGTTGAAGCATTGGAACCATAGATCCAAGTCGAGTTTAGGATTGATGGGCTTAGTAATGTAGTTCTCTTTGAAATGCATGGAATAAGATGAACTCCCATCTCTAGAAGAATTAAAAAGTAAAGGGATTATAGGAATGAAAAACTAATTACAATAACATTTCATTTACAAAGAAAAACCTATTTAAATTAGATCCATATTTAGATCCTTATTAGCAAAATTTAATAAAATTATAAGGAAAGGAAAATGAAACTTCAGGTTGTTATCAATTTGATGTCATGTTACTTGATTATTTATTGGTTTCTAAATGTCTTATATGCATAGAAGGTGGGTTCTAAAGGTCCTTAAGTCTTGTAACCTTATACATTTTTTAAAAACACTTTATTGGTTACATTGAAACTTAAGTGAGGTGGCCTAATCAACTCCTAGTGGTGGTTATACCATAGCACCTAAAGCCTATGTAATGGCCTCCTATCTTAAGGCCTTAAGATGGCTTGGATGTGACCGTATCTACTACATGTTATGATAAGAAATAATACCCCACACCCTCTTCCCCTCTTTCCCTTACAATATGAATTACAAAAGCTATTTGCAACAAGCTAGCTGCAATAAAAAGGTTAGTACAACTATTTACAAGTAAATATTTACAAGGGATTAAAACTAAACATGGGTACTTAAAAATATTTACAATAGATTAAAACTAAACATGGGTACTTAAAAATATTTACAATAGATTAAAACTAAACATGGTACCTTTGAAAAATAATTCTAATTTCAAAAGGTTTATGTGGCTAGCTCTCTTAATGTCTCTAGTGGAGTTACTATCCTATTGAGTCTAAATTTTCGATTTTATTTTCATTAAACCGATTAATGTTAAACCCTACTTTTTTAATACTAACTCTCGACTAAAGATCTGGGAAAATCTAGTTCTCTTTAAGGGTTAGAAAGAATGCTTTAGAGTTGCTACTCGACAAGGTCAGGAAAAATGATTAAGTTAAAACCAATTGGGTGAATTGGTTTTAACCTAGCTACTGGTTTACAATAGAATCAATTTTGAAAAACCAGAAATGTTGACTTTGGAGACTAACGTATTAACCTTAAACAATTGTCACCCTTTTGAGTTTAAAATTATTTTTCAAAATGCCTATTTATTAGAAAATAAATCTTATTTCATTATTATTCTCTTTTTATTATTAAGTATTATTTTTTCATAAGTAAAGAAGGAAATATTTATTTATGAGGATTTTGCAATTGGTAATCAATTCAATCCCCTTTTCTTAATTGTTCTCTAAAACCAACATTTGGTATTAAAGTAGGATAAATAGACTAAAAAGAGCAGTCTAAATAGTTTATTAGATACAATTTTCAATGGTTGATTGCATTCTTACCGTTTGAATAGATAAAACTCCTTATTTTGATGGTTTCGACTATGCTCAGTGGAAGCGTAAGATGAAAGCTTGTGGTTAGGCAACAAATTGCAAAACATGGATCATAATTGCTAGAGAAGATTAGAATTACAGTAATCCTCCTACAACAAATGCTAACTATGAGAAGGCTTTGATAAACTCAAAAGCTAGAAATACACTTTTGTGTCATGACAAACTAGATTTGGGTTACTCTTACTAAGATACATGAAGGAATAACATCAATTAGAAGTTCTAAAATCAATAATTTAGCTTAAGAATATGAGTTGTTTAAATTTCAAAATGGAGAACAATATAAAAGATGTTTTTTTATAGATTTAATCTAGTCATCAATTAATTGAGAACTCTTGGAGGAACTTTCAAAGAAGAAGAGAGAGTAAGAAAAATGCTTAAAATCATATCAAGGTAATGGGAAGCATAGAAAATTGCAGTTGAGGAGGCATAAGATCTCACATAATTATCAGTTGCAGATTTAAGAGGGAAGCTCATGGCTTACAAAGTAAATATTATGCACAACTATGATAATTAAGAAGAAGGGAAGAAGTTAATAAAATTAAACAAGTAGTAGACTCTAATACTTCTAAAGATAAAAGAGAATTAAATCTACTAGCAAAAAGATTGAGTAGGTTTCCAAGAAAGAAAGATAGAAATTCTACATACTTTTAGAAAACGTTAGTACAGGCAAACTTAAGAAGGAAAAGAAGAATGAGACTTTCATTTGTTACGAGTATGAGAAACTAAGACATATTAAGTATGGATGTCCATCACTTCTAAAAAGAATCAACAAACACAATAAAAAAAGAAAGCTCTTATGCAACCTAAAGTGATCCAGATGAACCAGACACAAAATGTGAGGAATTAGAAACAAAAGAAGAAGTAAATTTATGTCTAATGGTTGATATAGAGGTAATTTCTAACTTTAACTCTTCTAATGAACCCGAAGTTGTTTATGATGAAATGGAAAAGCTTTTTGAAATGTTAACCAAAACATGAAGTAAAAATTGGAAACTTATGGCAGAAAGTGGTTTCAGATCAACTAGAGTTAGCGGTAATAGAGCATATACACCATCTTCTTGTAGTGCACCTTCATCTTCTGTAGGTACTTAGTTAATTTGATATTGATGGATGACCCTTGGCACAACAATCATAGGTGCTGTTCTAGGTGTCATAAAGCTAGGTGTTGGTAAAGCAATTTCAGGTTATATGACACTAGCAATAATAATAGCAACCATCTGTGGTAGGAATTGCATGAATGTGCTAAAAAATCCATTGAAAATGCAAATTGAGCGAGACTTCATTAGAGTTATCACAGGTTGCTATAGGCATAACATTATCGAGCCTTCTTTCTTACAGGTTTTGAAGTCCTCTCCCTAGTGATCAAATAATGTGTGGGAATGTAGTACTATATATGGTCAATCATGTGTACATATTATGATGTTATGCTTATATGACCATGGAGAAGCCCAATATGATGGCATATGGAAGGATGTGATTAGAAAAGGGCATAAGATGAGGACCAAGCAATCTTAATATGTCAGGACCCTAAAGGGGGCCTAGTAGGATTAACTAAAATTTTCATAACATGTGTGCACCCATGATATGAAAACTGTCTTGCAAGTCAGAGATTGCAAGACTCTAAATAATAAATCACTAAGATTAATGATTTTCAAGTAATTAATTTATTATAACATGACATAATAGATAATTATAAATAACTATGGATATCCGGTATCCCACAGTTCCTCAGAACCGCAGAGAATCGGTATCCCCTACCAAATAATAAGACAGGATTACCCACATTATAAAACTGCAGGAAGAATTAAATTATATTAAATTCTAACATGTGAATATTTTCTACAAAGAGTGTTTATGTATTACCTATAAAAATCTCAACTAATTGTAACACTAATACACATATCTTCATCTCGCCCTCAGCACTCGAAACTTATCCCAATCCCATCGTATGTAAACCTACAAAAGAAAGACTATTGGAGAATAAGCTACAAGAGCTTAGTAAGCAATCCCTCATACCATACTGACAAATAAGTTATCAAACAAATTATTACAACCATATGAATGCATGTACACACAGAATGCCAAACAATATATGCAGTTGACCGGTACTGCATATAATATCGGATTTTAATGCCCTCCGAGATAAGGGTTGGAGAATCATCGGCACCAATCACGACCGGGCTCTAGCACCTGGGTTTTTACCCATAACTTTGAATTCCGTATTTCACAAAAACACATTTCCATTTCCAAAGATCTAATAGTTCACAAAGTCCTAGGACTAGCGGTGAGGTGGCCCTCGCAGTCCACACTCATACCCTACAGCGGTGGTCTCTAGACGCGACCCCCAGCCACCCACGGTTAGCGTCTCCGGCGCTAATAGAACCCGCGAGCCAAGGGTAGGATCTTGTTGTACCCATGCTCCTGCACGGTACTAATCAAATCATGTGGGAATCCATCCCTCCAAGGCCCTTCATTACCAACCGTGTGAAGTGACGGCCAAAATAGGTAATGCGGTGCATGGAAAATGCATGACCCTTTTGATTAAAGATAAGCCAAATATAATTAGGTCAGATTATGAGGCGACCAATCAATATCAACAAACCATCCAAATCCTATAAAATCAATCATACCATCAAATCATCAATTGTTGTATTTAGCAATATTTCTCACAACAATCAAGCAATATCAAGCACACACATATCCCGAAAACCCCATGCATTAAATTATTGATATTCAATTTAAGTGCACTAACTACAAGCACAAACAAGTATAGAGTCATCGGGAGTACTCACTTGACTATGATGACTCGCTCTAGTCGTAATAACCGATCGGGAGATCCTCGCCCTCGTCAGGATCACCTGATCATTACGAGATATCATAGATAATAAGTAGTTGACTCAACTAAGGGTTCTAGATATCTGTCTACCTAATTCTACTTAGATTACGATCAGCCCTTATTCGATTAAACCGAATTGCTAGTTGTACGTAACTTTTTCATTCTATTTTCAATATTTACGAATTTATAGTCGTTTTTCATCGTTTTCGGACGCACGTTCACACGGTAATGTCCGTTTTAGACGTTAAGACCTGTGTTTTATGATATGGGCTAAATTTAGAGAAATTTTAACTATGAAAACTTAATTGCTCTTATTACTTATCTTTATATCTTTTATTTATACTTAATGAGTTAGTTAACCCTTAAATCCTTATACTTAGAGGATTTTACTTTACTACTACTAATTCATGTACTTAATTAAGTATGATCCAATTTAGAAAGTGTATTAGGGTTTACTAATTTAGGATCCTAATTATGTTACTCTCTTCTTCTTTTCTTAGTTTATAATCCATGCTTATGTCATGCTTACATCATCACTTATGTAATCAATTGATGATGTCATGGCTTATGTAATGTTTTGATGATGTCATAGCTTATGTAATCCATTTATTACATGTAAATATATGTGTTATTGAGTACTTATACATATACGTATGTTATATACCTACCTACACTCATAACATACTATTATGTATACTTATGTACTTATACATATACTAATACATATACCTATATTCACATACGGTGGCATACGTATTTTTATACGTATTTTCGTATGCCTTATCTACCCCCTTAAGGAAGCTTCATAATTTCATTCTTTTTGTATTTTAAGGGTATATTTGACATGATATATGTATGTATAGTTAGTATATACCTTGTTTTAGGTTATGTACATATTGTATACTTATGTACAAAGGTATTTATACATGTATTCTTCTAGCATATCCTTTTATACATATACTTAAGGACATATGCACATGCATATCCTTCTTCTTCTTCATGATTCCTAGATTTCTACACTTAAAGAGGAGAACTTTGTGCTCTTTTCTTCAAGACAACACTAAACACATAATTACTTATCTAATCTATCTAATTAACTAACTAATGAAGGAGATAAAACAAGATAAGTAACTTAGATACATACCTTTAATTGTGTTGGAGTTATGGAGACAAAAATGAAATTGTGAAGGTAAAAGAGGAAGAAGATGCTCACGGCAATGGAAGGGAATTTTTGTTTGATTTCTTTTGTTTTGTTTTCATTATGGAAGAAGGCAAATGGTGGGACCTAGAGGGGAGAAATTGTGGACGGCAATTGAAGAGAGAAGGAGGAGAAAAAAATCAAAAAGGAAGAAAAGAAAAGCCATCATTAAGTAAGAGATATTTTCTTTATCTCTTTAGTCTTTTGTTGACTTTTTCAAAGTGTTGACTTAGTCAACATTTTGACCTTGGTCAACATGTGTTGACTTGGTCAACTCTCCTTAAGCTTTGGTAATTTTTTTGTACATAATGTAGAGATTAAGGGAAATTAAGGGAAAAAAATGAAGGAAATGAGAGGAAATAAGAAATTTAGTAAATTGATTTGTAAAAATAGATAATGAGGTCTTCCATTAGGTATTTATATCCTATATACATCATTTGATAAACTACTTAGTGTAATTAAGATGAAAAATGTCATTTAGGGTATTAAGGTTTACTACATTTAACCTAATCTCCAACTATACCCTTAACTCTAAGTGAGACTATCCTAATCATATACTTAAGACATAAATGTAATCTATGATTCATTATCTTAGTTTCTAAGGGATCATTTAAGCATTCTAAATGTTTATACATGATTAAGGGTCATCTCTAACCTTTTACTAATGATTTGGCAAAATATAAGCATTATATTATCAATTAAGGTTTTAGGGTATATCATGGTGAATTAGTGCTTTTATATCCTTAAAGTTATGGTTTTAGGGTTCTTATTACTTTAAGGCACCATCTCTAATGTTTTTACACATTTAGGGTTTCATATATTCTTACGCGATTAGATTTTTGATTGTCATCTTAGGGTTTTGATGGACATCTTAGGGTTTTGATGAGGTTCAAGGTTTTAGGGTCTTCATATGTAGTTAGGGATTCAATTGATGATTTAAGGTTCTTCGTATCCACTTTAGGTTTTGGATTGAGATTTTAATCGGTTTTAAATCTTACTGGCTCTTTTGAGTTTAGGGAATCATCTACAGTTTGGACGTTTGTTTCTATACTTAGAAGGCTAAATTCGCGGGGTTTACATGATAGCTAGTAAGCATGTGTAACAATTCTTGAATGATCATAATAGTTCTTTGTTAGATTGTTGGTTTGAACTTTTAAGATGAGATTACAGTGATGTAACAATCTATTTCTTATTATCTCTAACATCTCAAATGTCGCGCACTAAATGAAGTTTTGTTATAATAGTCTATTGTGTGTACCTGATGGGAATTAGGCTATCGGACCTCTGACTCACAGTTGAGCTTGAGGACTAAAGGGGTTGGCATGACAAATCCTTTTATTTTAACCAACCCCTACTGAGGCCGAGTACTTCTTTGCTAAGTCACCCTTTATGCTGTGCTGTATGACCACCCATTTTTTTGCAGTATGTTGAGTTGATCATTACTCTCCAATGTCGAACAAACTAATTACTCGACATTTTCCTTGTCGAGAAGCCAAGAGAGAGAATCTAGACTAACTAAGCCATCTCTACTTGGATAAGCCCATCTATCCGTACTTTTTATCGCATCTTCTAATGACTTCGCCAATGTAGCATTGCTACGTGTATAGTATCATGTGCAGAATCCGTTGCACTAATGATTTTTTTTTTTTTGTATATTCATTTTTACCCTTTTATATTTTGTACATTACTTCCTTAAGAAATACTCTTTTTGTCTTTTTCCTTTTTAAGCAGGTTGCCCAAACTTATGGGTATAAATACCCTTGTACTTGTAACTGTGACAACATCAGATTATTCTTAATATACAATCTTTGAGTACTTTTTCTTCTTTGCATAAACACTGTTTGTTTACTCCCGGCATCACTCTTATCCTTTCCCTAAAGCAAGGTTAGGTGATGAGTAACCTCACTGGACCAATTCGTGCGTCATATCGAATTGTGTTATGAGTCTTTGGAAGTTCCATTGGTGTATCATATCCTCTGGAGTTGTTCATGGGTTTTGCTTACTATTTTATTCTTCATTTTACCCTTTTGCACTTTCCCCATTAATCCTTTTTCGAGCTTTTGGCAAGCTTAGACCCATCCAGCGACCGGCCATGTTTGTTTTTGGTCACAGTTCGCAACATCTTAGTATCAGAGCGGAGGTTTTATTTGAATTGTTGCTAGTTCTCCTTGAAGTTTTGTTATACTTTATTTTGCGTATGTGAAATAGAGTACGTTACTATGTTCAATTGGCTGTTATGTTGTTAACTATTAATTTCCTGAAGTGTTTGTTTAAGCTTTGAATTTGTAAAGAAAAATAACAGACCCAAATATAAATGTTGGTACTGGTGATGATAGTGGAGTTGTCCACCATGGACAACAATTTTAGGGAACTCCTAGAAGCACTGATGAGAGGCTTGATGAGGTAGCTAACCTCTTAGTAGATCTGACTTGAGTTGTTCATGCACTGTCTTATCGACCCATTAAAGCCGCACAAAACACTCCCCAAGCTACTTAACCTGTTAGAAGTTAGAACTCAGCTCGACCCGTTCGAGGTGGAGGAGTTAGCAGACAAATGAGGCAAAGGATAGACCTGAGAGAGCTTGATGAAGAGGAAGAAGAGTATTTTGAAGAGAAGCATCTACGAATCACTAGAGCATCCGACCATATGAAGCTTCGAATTCCAAGTTTCAATGGATTTGGGAATGTTGATGAGTATCTGGATTGGGAAAAGAAGGTGGATCGTGTGTTTGATTATTATCAATACAAGGATTATGAGAAGATGAGAACTACTGCTATTGAGTTCTTTAGATATGCCATCATGTGATGGAAGAATTTTCAGGCCATGAGGAGATGAGAGGGGTATCGAGAGATTAATACTTGGCTAGAGATGAAGGGGATACTCAGAAACAAACTCGTATCGGAAACCTATCTCCAAGATACTTTTACTCAGCTTCTGGAGCTAAGACAAGGAGGCTAAACAGTTGATGAGTATGTTCAAGACTTTCAAATGCTTATGATATGTTGTGAAGTGAAGGAGCTACCAGCTTGAATAGTCTCAAGATTCATTACTAGGTTAAGAGGAGACATTTAGGACATTATAGAGCTCCAACAATTTGATACTATGGATGAGACTGATAGGATTGCCTAGCAAGTAGAGAGGCAAAGAAAGAGCTGAGTATCGATGAGGATGCCGACTAGTCAACTTGGATAGGTAAGTCACCGAACTTTGTCGAGTACTGAGCTGAGTAGAAAGGCTCTGGTAATGAGTAGAGCCGAGCCCCGAGAGGCTATTAATGCTAATGAGCTGACCTTCATGTTGGTCAGGTGACTACTGGAAATGAAAGAGTGGGTTAAATTACCCTAGGAGGTTAAGGAGTTATTAGATGAATATGCCAACCTATTCCCAAAACAGTTTCTTGAGGGGTTGCCCCCAACTCAAGGCATAAAGTACTGCATTGACTTAGTACTCGGTGCTGCACTACTGAATAAGCCAGCTTATTGGATGAATCTTGAGTAGGCTTCTAAGCTCCAACGTCAAGTCAATGAGTTGTTGGAGAGAGGCTATATAAGAGAGAGTCTCAGCCCTTGTGTTGTATCTATGCTTCTAGTATCGAAGAAGGATGGAACTTAACGGATGTATGTAGATAGCCGAGCAGTGAACAAAATCATAATCAAATACAGGTATCCGATCTCGAGGCTAGAAGACATGTTGGATGAATTGAGTAGAGCCAAGATTTTCAATAAGATTGATCTTAAATCTAGCTACCATCAAATCCGCATGAGACTAAGCGACGAATGGAAGATTGCATTCAAGACTCCACATGGACTTTACAAGTGGATGGTCATGCCCTTTGGCTTATCGAATGCCCCGGGCACTTTCATGAGACTAATGAACCATGTGCTGAGACATCTCATAAGGAAGTGTGTCATGGTATACTTTGATGACATATTGATCTACAGTCCCGACATACCGAGTTACTATGAACATATCAGAGCAGTCTTGGATATCCTCCATGTCGAGAGACTATTCGACAATTTAAAGATATGTTTCTTTTGCTAAGAGGAAGTGGTATTCTTGGGCTATATAGTCAGTAGAGGAGGCTTGCGAGTCTATGATGAAAAGATTCAAGCAATTTTCGAGTGGCTGACTCCTACTACTTATGCCAATATGAGAAGTTTCTATAGATTGGCTTCGTTTTACAGAAGATTCATTAGGAATTTTAGCACCCTTATTGTACTACTTACTGAACTAATGAAGAAAAACACCGACTTCCAATGGGGAGAAAGGGAGGAGAGGAGCTTTACTGAGGTAAAAGAAAAGTTGACCTCCGCCCTAGTTAATACCACCCGACTTTGACAAAATTTTTGAGTTAGAATGCGACGCATCAGGCAATGGGATAGGTGTTGTCTTAATGTAAGAAGGTCGAGCAATTGCCTTCTATAGTGAAAAGCTCCGAGGGCCCTAATTGAATTATTCTGTGTATGACAAGGAACTTTTGGCACTAATCATAATAATGCAAGTATGTCAACATTATTTACTGCTGAGAAAATTGTTATATATACTGATCATGAATCGCTGAGGTACCTTCGGAGTTAGACTAAGTTGTCGAAGTGGTAGGCGAGATGGATTGAATTCCTTGAAGGATTCAATTTTGTGATAAAGTACAAGTAAGGAAAGAGCAACGTAATTGCAGATGTTCTTTTGAGGAGATATGCGCTTTTATTAAAACTGCAGACCAAGCCGTTTGGGTTAACAAGTATCAAAGAACAATACTTTGAGAATCTGCACTTTAGACCTATAATTTTGCAATGAGTTGATGGGAGGACAGTGGACGAATATCATGTGGAGGATGGTTACTTATTTTGAGGCGGAAAATTATGTGTGCTGACTTGTTCACTAAGGGAGCTATTAGTTAGGGAAGCCTATAGTAGAGGTCTCTCTGGATATTTGGGGAAAGGACGACTTGTGAACTGATAAATGGCCGATTCTTTTGGCCAAGAATGAGGAAAGATGTGCATCGAGTTGTTGAAAGCTGTACCGCATGCAAGAAGGCCAAGTGCCAAGCCAAGTAAGGGAAAGCATCGATGAGGCCGTGGACTGAATTTAGCATGGACTTTGTTATCGGATTGCCGCGAACTACCCGAGGCAAAGATTCTGTAATGGTTGTCGTGGATCAGTTCAGTGAGATGGCACACTTTATGCCCTGCACCAAGACTAATGACACTTCGGCTATTGCTTCTCTTTTCTTGCAGGAGATTATGCAGATACATGGTATGCCGAGAAATGTAGTCTTTGATAGAGATCCAAAGTTCTTGAGCCATTTCTGGAGAACCTTATGGCATTAGTTGGGAACCAAATTACTCTTCAATACCTCATGTCACCCTTAAATTGATAACTAAATAGAGGTAGTTAATTGTACTTTGGGTTCACTACTTCGAGTTACAGTAAGCAAGAACTTGGCCGATTGGGATGTTTGTCTACCAATGGTTAAGTTCGCCTATAACTGAACAATATATGACACCATTAAGCAAACTCCCTTTGAGGTAGTCTATGGGTTTAATCCCGAGTTGCCCCTCGACTATGCCTCTGTACCAATACCTGCACAAGAGGACCCTAACGCAATAGCTAGAGTACAATCCCTTTAGAACATCTATAATAGGGTCACTCGGTACATTGACCAAGCTGCCAAAAGAATACGAGAAAAGACCAAGGATAGAACTAAATGATTTCAGCTGCAAGACTTGGTGTGGTTGCACCTTAGCAAGGAGTGGTTCTTGTATAAGAAGAGGAACAAATTATCTATAAGAGCGGAAGGACCTTTTAGAATTCTCCAGAAAATCAATAACAATGCCTACAAGTTGGAATTGCCTAAGGACTATGGGGTTTTTGACGCCTTTAACATTGTTGACATCAGTCCATATCACCCTGACAGAGAACTGAGCGAACACTATTCGGATTTGATTCTAAATCCAAAACAACTTGGAGGGAATGATGGGAATTAAGCTACTGGACCTTTGACCCGCAGCCAAGCTTGATAACTAGAGGGGTTGGTATGGCGAATCCTTCTACTCCAACCAACCCCTGCCGAGGCCAAGTACTTCTTTACCAAGTTACCCTTTATGCCATGCTGTATGACCGTCCATTTTTCTACAGTATATTGAGTTGATGATTACTCTCCAACACCGAGCTGACTAATTACTTGGCATCTTTCTTGTTGAAAAACCGAGAGAGAGAGAGTTTAGACTGACTAAGTCATTCTTGCTTGAATAAGCCCATCTGTCCGTACTTTTTGTTCGCATCTTCTAATGACCTTACCAATGTAGCATCGCTACATGTACAGTATTATGTACAGAATCCGTTGCACTAATGATTGCTTTTTTTGTATATTCATTTTTACCCTTTTATATCTTATACATTACTTCCTTAGGAAATACCCTTTGTGTATTTTCCTTTTTAGGTAAGTTGCCCTAACTTATGAGTATAAATACCCTTGTACTTGTAATTGTGACAACATCAGATCATTGTTAATATACACTCTTTGAGTACTTTTTCTTCTTTGTGTGAACACTATTTGATTACCCTCGGCATCAATCTTATCCTTTCCCTTAAGCAAGGTAAGGTGGCGAGTAACCTCATCGGATCAATTCTTGTGTTATATTGAATTGTAGCGTGAGTCTTTAGAAGTTTTATTAGTGCATCATATCCTTTAGAGTTGTTCGTAGGTTTTGCTTACTATTTCATTTTTCATTTTACCTTTTTGCACTTTCCCTATTAATCCTTTTTTAAGCTTTTTGTAAGTTTAAACCCATCTAACGACTGGCCTTGTTTATTCTTGGTCATGGTTCGCAATAGTACCACTCTATAATAAGAGTTAATTAGTAAGCTGCTACCATGAATATGATATACACAAGACTTTACAACGAAACTACTTTAAAGCTTTCTAATTAGTACAAGTATGAAGCAAGTTTATATATAGAAAATATGATTTATTTCTATCATATAGGAAAAATATTTATGAAGGATTACTTATATTGCATAGCTTAACAGTTGTGTAGGTTCCCACGAGCAACCTTTGCTATTGACACGACAATAAAAACATAATAAAACAAAAATTCAATAATACCTTAGTCTTGTTATCAACACTTCAAGCTTACCCATCATTGTATTCTAGTTGTCACGATTTCAAGGATAGTTACCTATGAAAGAATCTATAAGAGGATGAGCAAACCACAACTCCTTAATGGTTAAGAGATTATTAGCATCATATCATACATAGAATAGGAAGCTAAATTTTGAAGTAATTATTAAGTGCAATAACAAAACAAATGTCATTCACATGACGTTGTTCAGTCCTTTATGAAGCTAAAGAAAATAATTTCATGTTAGCTTAGGTTAAGGAGTTTCAATTTAACATAGATAACACTAAACTAAATAATGTACATGGAGATACTATAGCTCCTCTTAAAAACCTAACCGGTAAGCTCCTAACCTACATTACAGCTCCTTACCTACCAATTAGTTCATCGAGTTACATGAAAGTAAGGCTCTGTTCCCCTTGGAAAGGTTAGTATTTGGTGTCACAATCCTCAATAGCACCCCTTAATTAGTTAAGATGCATATCCAATTGATGTATAAGCCATTTATTATTAAGCTATTTAGATGGTGACTAGACAATTCGTAGACATGCCACAACATAACAACATAAACTAGGTAACACACAAATCATGTCGCTTAGTTACCAAACAAACATTATAGTATCTAAGTATAGACATCACAAGCGCATATTCGTAACTAATCATAACCATAAGTATAATAGCTTACAATCTTTAAGTACAAGAATTGTACTCATAAATGTGATGAAGTACAAACTTACTTACTTATAATAGCATTTAATAGAATAAGTAAGCTATGTTGTGATCATTTTAGCAGTGAACACTTATATAATTACTCTGTTAGTTTATATTTTAGGCAACATTATGCTAGGCAATGGTTTAAAAATTGTTATCATAAGTTTACTATCCAATAGTCAAAATAACGGTTTGGAACTATTGCATTAGATATTTATATTACACAATGGTTCATAAAAAAATGTTGCCATTTATATTTAGGTAATGGGTATTTGAAATCATCGCTTTATCTAGAAAAAAAAGGCATGGTTCAAACTTAGTTTAAAGTTAGAACATAGTTAACTTTCGTGCTTTCAATGAAATACATTAAAAAATGTGCATAGGAATATTATGAAAAAGAAATAGATGCCTCTTATGAATTCATCATCCTAAAGAAAAGCTTCTAGTCTCTCTCTTAAAAGAAAAAAAAGAAAAACCTAATTGCATTTTCTCCATACAAGCATCATTCTACACTAATTTTTCACTAAATTGAAACATGTTTTATAAACCCTAATTTTCTCATTCTATTTATCTTAATCTGATCATTCTCTTACTAAAGAAGCAAAGAAGGGCCAAAGGTGAGGTTAGTTTTCTCTCTCTCTTTGTTGCTCGATTGCTTACGCTCTCTCTTGTGAATATAATGTTTGTGTGTATGAACTTTTTCTATTCTTAAATTTGTATTTGTAGTTGTATGTACATTGTTCGATACTATTACTTTTTCTATTTACTTATTAAGTCAATTATCAAGCCATCCTTTTGCCCTTATTAGCCTTAGTCTTAGAATTTGATGGCAATTTATTGCATGAAGTGGCAGGTTCATTAACAAAAGTCGGGCCTGTTAATATGAAACTGGAATCATAAGAATATAGGATTTTAGGAGATTAATCTTAGAGCATGCTATTTGATTTCCTTTGAGCACATCTCAAACTCTTTCATTATCTAGTGAAAATACATGAGAGAGTTATATATATAAAATCAATAGGATAAATAGTAGTTATTTATCAAATTAGATATGAATATAGACCTTTTTGTTTGAATGCCATGTATGGCATTTGTCATTTGCCTCTACTTTTTTGTTTTGATTTCTTTGGTATTTATATTGGGATGTATGGAAGTTGAATGCATATGAACTTCTGAAATTTTAGCTCTGTGTTTCCCCTTTATTTTACTGGATATGCTAAATATTATGTAGTGTATTGGAGCATTGTGGACTAAGCACCATTCATAAGTATTTTGAAATGCTTTCAGCAATATGGACAATCTCAATTTGATGAAGTGGAATGGAAGAAAACTTCCTTTTTTAAATTGCTATATGCAAGTATGAGGCTTAGGTTGACATTGCTAACTTCAAGAAGTTTATATATCATATAATCTTACTATGATATTTCATTTAGTAGTATATGCACTCATTACTAGTTTTTATTAAATTTTGAATTGATGTTGATATAGTGTTTATATTTAATTTGGGTTCCTCCTCACTTTAGGCTCTTTCAATTCTCCTTAAAATCTACTTTGCCATTCTCTTTTGAAATATGCACATGCTTAAATGTGATACAATCAACAAAGATAAATAGAAGTTAAATAAGCTAACCTTTATTTCATGTGCTACAAATGTCAAGAATTAGCAATGAAGCCGCTTATATTAGGCAAGCTGCTAAAATAGGCATAGAAGAAGTATTAAATCATTAACATTTTCTCATCATATGTTCTTTTGAATGAAAAAGATAGGCATATGTTGTTGATGGTCGAGTTTCATCTACTCGTCCACTTAGCAGCTATCATGCCTAGTAGCTTAAAGTCGAGTAACATAGATTCCTATTTGAATTGAATTCTAAGGGAGTGGCACGAATAGTTATCACTTGGCACGATTACATTACATAACTGCCTACTCTCCCTACGTTTGAGGAATGTGCCTAATTATGAGACCTCTATGTGTCCTGATAATTATTACGACAACGACAGTTTTAGACACAACATTCACCTATAAATATGGAAAAGAAATGTTGTAAGAGATATCTAATAACACTTCGTTACTTACTTAATTTTTTCTTATACTCAATTCTAACTTAGGCATTAGAGTGGCTGCATCAGATTGGCCTCAGTACCAAAAGCATTTTCTTTCTTTGTAAGACAAAAGTTTTAACCCAAAACCTACTAACAACATTTGGCGTTGTTTGTTTTTTCTTAAACACATCTACATGGCGAAAACTAGATTGACTAAGAGTACAAGTGTTGGTACTTCCTCCCATTACCTTGAAGGAAGGAGTAGGCATATTGACAAGCAACATTTGGCTAAACTAAAGTAACTTTGCCTTGATTTGGCTAAAGAAAATCAAGAACTAAATAAAAAACATGAAGAGATTCTTAATCTCCTCCATAATAGTGTCTACCTAAATAAAAATAAAGAGCACGATGATCACTACGCCAAGAATAGTGATGACTCAATCTATCCACTCGACTTGCTGAAAAAGCAAGTCGAGGTTACAATAGGACCTTCGGCTCTTGCTCTGACAGAGATTGACAAAGGCAAGCAATCACAGCAGGTACACCATGCTGGACCCTTGCATGTTAGTACCCTATTGCCACGAGTAAGTAGTTTGAAATTAAGAAGAGCCCCTTCATTCTTGAGATTTTGGAGGAGATTATACCACGGCACATTAAGTTATTGCAATTTGAAACCAATGACGGAATGAAAGATCCTGAAGATCATTTAGAGTATTATCGCACTTTGGCTAAGTTGTACGATTTGAGTGATGTCGTGGCTTGCTAAGCTTTTCCCTTAACATTGAGGAACATGGTAAGTATATGGTTCAAACATCTAAACCCAAACACTATTTTATGTTTTGAAGACCTAGTGGAAGTGTTTCTTTAGCACTTCCTTGCAAGTAAGCTTCCTGTTAAGGATTCTTCAATCCTTAACACAATAAAGCAAAGATCAGATGAGTCAATTAGAGATTATTTGGCCAGGTTTATGGCTAAGATGCTCCAAATCCTAGAGTTGGATATGGGTGTGGCGCTCAACACTGTTATTGATGGGGTCAAGCCCCACAAAGACTTTTCAAATCTTTCGCCAATAATAAGCTGAGAACTTTTGCCAAGTTCAAAGCCAAAGCCACCTCCTACATCTAACAAGAAGATAACATAAAGGCTCGGTGAGAAGTTGATCAAAATAGAGGAGACAGGAAAAATGATAAGAGGAGAAGTGCAAAACAACGATCAAAGTCCAAATGTCGAGAGAAAGAGACTACGAATTTCGACTTATTCGTCCTACACACCAGTTAATTGTCCAATTTTAGACATATTAATGGAGCTATGTAGACAGAGAAGCATGTTGCAATGGTCGGAAAAGATGAGAGGAAATCCCTCAAGGAAAAATTCTAATAATTACTACGATTTCCATTGCGATAAAGGTTAAAACATAGATGAATGCATCTAACTTAAGAATGCAATCAAAGATGCAATTCAACGTGGGCACTTACAAAAGTTCCTAGCACATGGTGCTGAAAATATCGAGTGATCGTCTCAAAGGAGATGCAAAGACCAGGAGAATGATACTTAACCAGCTGTTGTCGGGAGAGATGCAAGGGACGAGAGTACTAATAGAGCACCCAATGGGATAATCAACACTATTGTCAATGCACCTATTATAGGCCGGTCAAGTTCTTCGAGTCTGACTAATGCCAAAAATTATGTTTGTAATATCCAAGGCAACAAGGTTAAGATCGACAATATGATCTCTTTCACAGAGGAAAATTTTGAAGGTGTTTAAAGGCCATATGATGATGCACTTGTGGTTAGTGTGAGAATTGCCAACTTTGAGGTCAAGAAAATTTTTGTTGACACGAGAAGTTTGGTAGACATCATTTTCTAGTACGTTTTTGATTAGATGAGACCAAAGATTAAAGCACGGTTGAGATCTTACAATTATGATTTATATGTCTTCAATAATCAACTCGTTTGGGTAGCCAAAGTAATCTCTTTACCAATCTAGATTGGAGATGATGGGCATGTTGCAGAAGATAAAGTAGACTTCCTTGTTGTCAAATATTGGTCCCCATACAACATGATCATGGGACAGCTGTGTCAACACTTATTCGGCATCGTCCCTTCCATTGCTCATCTCAAAGCCAAATTCCCCACTCTCGTAGGAGTCGGTGTATGTAAAGGGGATTAGTAGTTGTAAGGTCTTTATACATGAGGATCTTGAGGCGTGAAGAGATTTTTCAAGTAAAAACTTAGTTGGAAGGAAAGTTAGTCAGCATAGACAATATCGAGAATGAAACAGAGGAAGTCTCTTTAGGAGATGACCTTAGAAAAACAATTAAGATAGGGAAACTCTTGTTGGCACACATTTGCTAAAGTTTAATCAACTTCTTACAAAATAATGTAGATGTGTTTGTGTGGTCCCCTTCAGATATACCGAGTATCCTTAGAGATGTCATGGTACATAAACTCTAGATTGATCTAAGTGTGAAAGTGATCTAATAAAAGAAAAGGCATTTTGCCTAAGAGAGGCAAGTAGCCATAGAAGAAGAAGTTTAGAAACTCTTGAAAGTGGGATTTATTTGGGAAGAGCCTTATCCGACTTGGCTAGCCAATTGTGTGCAGGTCAAGAAGTCTAATGGTAAATGGTGCATGTACATAGACTTTACGGATCTTAATAAGGCATATCCTAAGGATTGCTTTCCATTGCCAAAAATTAATTGGATGGTTGATTTGACCGCTGGACATGCATTGCTTTCTTTTATGGATACTTTTTCAAGCTATAACTAAATTAAGATGAATAAGTAAGATGAAGTTCACACATCATTTCTCACAAATTTTGAAACACATTATTATACAGTGATGCCCTTTAAGCTAAAGAATGTTGGCGTAACCTACTAGAGGCTTGTCACCATAATGTTCAAGCCCTAGATCCATCAAAATGTTAAAGTATATGTCGACGGCTTAATTGTAAAAAGTTTGATAGAGGATTGGCATCTTATTGATCTTAAAGAAACTTTCGCTACTTTGAGAAGATATAATATGAAGCTCAATCAGCAAAAGTATGTTTTTTGGTGCTACTTCAAGAAAGATTTTAGGATACATGGTCACTTGGCACGGTATTAAGGCCAATCAGAGAAAGATTGACTCAATAGTAAACATGAAATCTCCTCGTACTGTTAAGGAGGTATAGGAACTTACTGGACGAATTGCCACCTTTAATCAATTTGTGTCGAGAAGTACGGATAAGTGAGTAGAATTCTTTAAAATTCTAAAGAATCTAAAGGATTTCAAATGGATAGATGATTGCGAGAGGGCATTTAATGAACGTAAAGAATTCCTTGCGTCGCCTTTGATGCTCTCGACACCTATCTTAGGAGAGAATTTATATTTATACTTATCAGTCAACTGCATAGCTCTTTCTTTTGTATCGGTCCGAATTGATGGCAATGAGCATTGGCCTGTTTATTATGTGAGTCATGTCATGTAAGGATCGGAGCATCGGTACACAAAAATTAAAAGGTTTGTATTAATAGTGGTTCTCTTGGCAAGGAAATTGAAGCCATATTTTGAGGCTTATCAAATCATAGTCCTCATCAATCAGCCATTGCTGTAGGCATTGCAATGGGCAGACTCTTTTGGGAGGATAATGAAATATACCTTAGAGCTAAGTGCATATAGCGTATAGTATAACCCCAGAATGGCATTAAAAGCTCAAGTGCTTGTGGATTTTTTAGCTAAGTTTATTGGTGAGGAAAACAGTGTGGAGATTGTTGAGAAACCTGTGTGGTACCTTTATGTGGATGGTTCTTCCACTAGATAGGGGAGTGCTGCGGGCCTTGTTCTATAAGGACCCTATAATGTCAAGGTTAATTATGCCTTAAAATTTAGATTCCTAACTAGCAATAATGAAGAGGAATATGAAGCTTTGATAGCTGGACTTAAACTAGCAAAGGAAATTGGAGTAGAGAAACTCTAAGTTTTCTCTAATTCATAACTGATGGTGAATCAAGTCACGGGAAGTTATGTAGCTAGGGGAGAAGAAATGAGCGAGTACTTGTTGATTGTATGAATGCTCGTGGAAGAATTTCGGTTTTTTTCAATCCATAAGGTTCTAAGGAATAAGAATATTACTGTTGATAAGTTGTCCAAGTTGGCCAGTATGGCATTTCTTGACTTGAGTGACAAACTTTTTGTCAAATTTCTCCCATAAAAATGTTTATCCATTGTCTTGCAGAGTTGTGAATTGGCTCTTTGCCCTAGAGAGAAGTCTTATATGGATCCCTTCGTAGATTACTTAAAAGATGGTGCCTTCCTTAATGACAAGAAAGAAGTACGAAGATTGGTTTATCAAGCTGCGAATTATACATTGATAAATGATCACTTGTACAAACGTGGCATATCTCAACCTTATCTTCAATGCCTTCCTTCGAGAGATGCCTAACGAGTGTTATTTGAACTATATGGTGGTGTATGCAGCAACTACATGAAAGCACAGACGTTATATATCCACGAGTTGCAACTCAGCTATTATTTGTTAACCATGAAAGAAGATGCAAGAATTGTTGTTCGGCATTGTCCATAGTGCCAAAAGCATGAAGTGCTGAGTAATGCGCCTTTAAATGAATTATGCAGCCTAATGAGTCCTTAACCTTTTATCTAATAGGAATTGGACATACTCGGACCCTTTCCGTAGTCTATAGCCCAATGACAATTTGTCGTTGTTACTGTGGACTATTTCATAAAATGGGCAAAGGCCAAGACGTTGGCAAGAATCATTGAGCAAAAAGTTAAGGCATTTGTTTACAAGTCTAAAATATCAAGGTTTGAAGTCCCATTTATGATTATCAGGGACAATGGACTACACTTTGACAACAACAAATTTCAAGCATTTTGTAAGAAATACAGCATTCGCCTGAACTATATGTCTACAGCTCATCCTCAGACTAACAGGCAAGTTGAAGCTATCAACAAGATCAGCTTGCATGGCTTAAGAAGGAAGGTTGATCAAGTTAAAGGAAAAAGGGCTGATGAATTGCTAGATGTCTTATGGGGATATCAAATTACCTATAGAACTGCAACTAAGGAAACCTCCTTCAGGTTAGTGTACAGTATGGAAGTAGTTCTATTAATTGAGTTGGATATGCCAAATCTACGAACATAGAATTTTGACGTAATGGTTAATCATGTTGGTTTGATGACCAATTTAGACAAAAAATTCACTAAATAATAATTCCACCCTTTAGGGGAAAAAAGCTCCCCAGCTAATAAGAAAGACTACATCATGATAACCAATATCTATCGTAACAACGACTTAGCCTTAGCTATCAAAAGGAAAAAATTTAGAGAAAATATTGAAGAAATCAAAGATGTTGCAAGAGCAAGGGTTGCAGCATATTAGCATAAGATAGTTAAGTATTACAATAAGAAGGCGAAGCATAAGGTTTTTTAGCTTGGGGATTTTGTTTGCTAAAAGCTAGAGGCAATTGGTGTATGAGAAAAACAAGGGAAGCTTGGCATAAATTAGGAGGATACTGCTAGGGTTGGGAAGTCATTGGTAAGGGGGCTTATCGACTAGAAAGGTTGGATGGTACTGTTATCCCTCGTGCATGGAACGCCAAGAACTCGAAACTTTATTTCGACTGATTCCCTTGATGTTATGCATTTTTGTTTGTTTTATAAGGTGATAACTCACTTGTTTTGCAAGGCAATTATATTTGAAGTTTCAATTTGTTTCTCAATCTTTTTATGATTGATGAGTTAATGAGTTCAAACTGTACGATGAACGAACTAATATTAGTTCAAGCCTATTACGATTAATGAACATCATAAATCAATCTTAAAGTCGAATAACGAACTCTTAAGTAAAATGGCTAGTCCATGTCCCAAATGACTAACAGACAATGTCTATTAGACGCTTAAATTAGGCGTGTGAAATAAAACATGCCAAGGAAACAACATGTGAAGTAAAACATGATGAGAAATTAGGCATATGAAATAAACCATGCTGAGGAAATTAGGTGTGTAAAATAAAACATACCAAGGAGATAGCATGTGAAATAAAACATGTCGAGAAATAAGAGAGTGTAAAATAATGTATGCTAGCGAGAATACGTCGTGTGAAATAAATCATGCCTAGAAATGATAAAGTGCGTGAACTAAAACATGCTGAAAATATTAAGTTATGCGAAGAAATGGCTTGTTCATCATAAATACAATTACAATATTTGGCCATTCGGCCAATATAGTCCATACAAAGGATAAAATGATGAGAATCTTACAACTTATTTTCAGATTGAGTAGATACATTTTGTTGATCATAAGCTAGGGCCTTCTCGAAGCATACTTCCTTTCCGGTACTTAGGGTCTTGGAACAAGTGGATTTTTCTTTATGCTCATAGGGGATTTCTTTGGATAGACGATCCTTGTCATCTTCAGGATCCCCAGCAAGAGTCTCATCTTCATCCTGTGCATTGTTCTTGGCACCTGAATCTTTGGCATCTTCCTCGTTATAGCTGCTGACTTTGTCATCAACATTGGCGAAATCTAAGCATGAAAGATCATAGTCAAGGTGAAGTTTGAGGATCTCTTCTCTTGTTGCTTGGACCCCTTCCAACAACTTCTTTTTCAATAGTCTTGTATTACCGACTAGGAGTGATGATTTTGAGTGCCTCTTCAACAAATGCTCCTTTCCTCATAGCCTCCTCTAAATCAGCAACTTGGCTTTGCAGCCCAGCATTGTTGGTCTCTAGTTCCTTATTTTGCATCTAAAGCTTATCTTCCTCATCATTCATAGAGTAGACTGTTCAGCCCAAACCCCAGCACTCTTCTTTCTCCTTATATAGCTCCTCTTTCAAGCCTTCAGCTTCCTTGTATTACTCATCAACCTTGGCCTTAAGGCTTGGGACTTCATTGACAACTAAAGAGTATGCCAATTTCTCAATATCTAGTTCATCTTAATACTTTCTAGCCTCCATCTCAGCCCTTATTCTTGCATTTTCTATAGCTGCAGTTTGTGCTTCTGAGGAGTTATACACTTCCTTAATTTTCTGCAACAAGTCGATATAGAGTGATGAATTTTCCAAATCACTTGGCAGAATACGTGAAAGATTATTATTGTTATTAACTTCTTCATTTCTTTATTGGCTTCATCTAAGGCTATTAGAACGTGGTTGCTGATTTGAAAACAAACAGGAGTATTAGCAACCAAACATGCCTAACAGTTGAAAGGATTCAATAGATACTTACATCATATAGCTTTGTTGCGATATGGGTCTTATTACAACTGCTGATCTTGTCAATATCTTTCTTTGCAATCTCTTTATCCTTGGGAAATAACACCTTCCATTAAGGCTAGAGATTTTTTCTTGTCGCCTAAGGCTGAGTTGGTATATAAGATGTTGTGACTCCAATACGGGATGAAGTATTTGCCAACCTCCGTATTGGGGATGAATTCAGCACTGTTGATGTCGAAAGCTTTGTTGTGCATGGCTGCCTTCAGCCTTTTATCTAATTCCTTGGACCTCTTAGATGGAGGTTGGCCAATAAGTTCCTTTCCACTTCTCTTATTGGTACTCGGCACAACCTCCACCATGAATGATGACCTTTCAGCAGCCATGGTAGTTTCAACATCATTGTTTGACTAGGTTTCTTGACTATCATTTCTCAACCCCATGGTAAGGGTAATATTTTCCGTTGGATTGGTTTCTACTCATGTGGCTTTGGCCGACTTAGGCTTCTCAATCCCTTATCATTTCTTGGTGGGACGAGAGATCTTTTAGGTCACCATTTGTTTCGTTTTGCCCTCTTTTGTTGCCTTTTTAATGGAAGTTGGCCGAGTAGTTGCGACCGTGGAGGATGCACGTTTATCGACCTTCGATTTTTTTGCCTTTTCTTGGGCCAATAGCTTAGTGGAGTTCACCTTTCTAACACCCATATCTGCAATATAAAGTAGACATATTAATATAGATGTAAAGAATAACAAAGAATTACATTCTCCATGCCGAGTAAAGCTCAAAGGTAATAATTCCTCCCCTAAGTCACTAGAACAACTTTCCTCCTATAGCTATGCTTGACATGGCAATTAATTGTTAGTGTACCTTCCTTCTAAAAAAAAATTGGCTCTTCACTCTCATAACATCTTATTATTCTCTCGGCATCTTATAAGAACATTTTGTTTTTCCTTCGTTCTTGGATCTTCTTTGCCACAGTAGCATCATTTAGCATCAACTCAATGTCTTTAGTATGGATTGGTTTAGTCCATTGAGTCCAAAAATCCAACTCCTCGTCTGAAATGATAGACATCAATTTGTTGTGCCATTTGTGGATCTTGGACTCTAACCCGTCTATGAACTTTCACCCATGCTTAGCAGCTGTAAAGTACTAGCCATTGGGTTGCCTCCTAATCATAAAGAAGTACTGAAACAGTTGAGGTGTAGCCCTAACTTCAACTTTTTCACAGATTATCTTGAATGCCATTAGAAGCCGATTTGTGTTTAGTGAGACCATACTTGGCATGACTCAAAAGTAATCGAAGAATTGCTTAACAAATGTCGAGAACGATAAGCACAGCACAAAGTCAAGATATTTCTAATAGACATGGTACTTGCTCTCCCTTGGAAAACATACCCTTTCCTCTTCTCTCGGCCTCCTATATTTTGAAACAAGGACCCTACTAACAGCACTGGCTACTCTGTCTAGTGAATAATAGAAGTAAACTATATTATTGAATAGTTACCTAGTCACAGATCTTCCTTCTTTATCTTCTAGATAATTATCTACTGTAAGAGAATTGATCCAAGTAAGTTTATCCCACCGCTCTACAACACTATCGGTTGAGCTACCTCAAAAACATGTCATCTTACTCCTCTTTTAGGGGGGGGGTGGAGTGGTGGTGTGGGGAAGGTGCCTTAGATTGAGTTGCTTTAGAATTTGAAAGGATAAGTCGATGAATTATGTTGCGAACCATACCTGATTGACTATAGTGAATGTCACAGAAATTGAAGAATTTCAAGGTAAGACAAGTTGTCAAGTAAATAATGAAAACTTATGGATGCGACTGAAGAATTTTTTTTTTTTTTTGGTTTTGAAAAGTTCCTTACATACGGATGATATAACCTTGTAACTACAATGACTCTCTGATAGAAATGATATGATGCTTAGATAATAGCACGGATTGTTGTCGTGTGTTTCAAGGTAGAAATCCAACGATTGTCAAGTCTCTAACAGTTATTAGGCCTTCAGCATAATGATGACCAAGGTAACAATTGTCGTACTTTCCACTATGGTCTTTTAACCGGAGGGGGGTGGTGGTGGTTGGTAATTGAAAATTGCGACCTTTCTGATAGGATGCGATCCGTCTTCTTACCTTACTCAGCGTTTAAGGAACAATTCCCCACTTAGCCTCTAGAGCATTAAATATTTACTCCCTTAGTCGAACCTTCGAACATGAGAGTTGAGGAGCAAATGTTGATAGTCGAGTTTCATCTACTTGTCCACTTGGCAGCTGTTATGCCGAGTAGTTTAAAGTTGAGTAATACGGATTCGTATCTAATTCTAATTCTAATTCTAATTCTAAGGGAGTGGTATGAATAATTATTACTTGGTACGGTTATATTACATAACTACTAACTTTTCCTACATTTGAGGAACGTGCTTAATCATGAGACCTCTATGTGTCCTGATAATAATTTCGATAACTGCAGTTTCAGACACAACATTTACTTATAAATATGGGTAAGAAAAGTTGTAAGAAATATCTAATAACACTCCATTACTTACTTAATTTTTTCCTATACTCAATTCTAACTTTGGCATCGAAGTGGTCATATCGGACTGGCTTTGTTACCAAAAACGTTTTCTTTCTTTGCTAGACAAAAGTTCCAACCCAAAACCCACCAACAACATATATGCAAATTGACTATCTCTTTAATAGTGCCATTGGTAATGTCTTGTATAGTAAGAAACTGATTCTCATAATGTATTTTTGCAACATCGCTAGACATCATAATATTTACTATCATTTGTTCCAAGACGTATGTATGTTTCTTTGAATGGAGAAAAGAAAGGAGTCCTCTTGCCATAATTTTTAAGCAAAAGGCATGTAAGAAATTTCAACAATAATGAGAAAAGGATCAAAAGCTGGAGTTTGAATGTCTTATATATACTTACAAGTTTTTAGTTCAATCGAATGGTCAAGGAGCTGACTATTCGGTGCTCAACTACTCATCTGCAAGTAGCTCAGGTTAGCTTCATCTAATGCTTGGTTTGTTATGACTTTGCATTAGCATGGTTCTCTTGTCGGGGCAGCGAACTACTTTGATTTGCTGCTACTCGATGGTTTTACACATGGCACTTCGCTTACTTCTACTGATTAGTTGATGTTGCTCGATATATGGAGGGTCGGGATTGCTATCATTGGTGCTAAGATCACCTTTAATAAAGAGTTGAATTGTTGCTTGTTTAATCAGCTTGGATATTAGAGGTGGACTTGTGTAGAGTTGCTCTACTACTCGTTTGCTTAGTTGATCGGTTCTTAGCTGAACGCACAAGTGGAGACCATGTGTAGAACCATCAGGCAACGATAGACTCAAGCAACTCATTAAGAGAACTAAGTTGGTGTGGAATTATAGCAGACGAAGCATTAGACCGAGCTGACTTGAGCTTCTTGCAGCTGGGCAGTTAAGCATCAAATTAAGCAGCTCCTTTAATAAATTCAAGTAGATCAATAAATATGAAGATTGAGCTCTAGCTGGAAACACTCAATTACTTTTGAAAAATTATGTTGATTTGTTACGAAATAAAATATATACTCTACAATTGTTATATGTAATATATTTTTGTTAATATATCAACAATTATTTACACTTTACATTATACTCATATATGGATTAGTAGCATGTGGTGCCATGCTGTTATGATTCTGTTCCTTTTTTTTTTATTTTTTATTTTGGTCGATGCTTGAACTTTGAATTGTGTGATGTTGTGGTTAATTTAAACTTCCATTACATGCATGGAAGAAAATGTCATCATTATATAAACATGCCATTATTTATAGTCTACTCTATTTCATTAGTGTTGTCTTATTTTTTTTCTTATCTTTATTGATTTTTTTTTTTTAAATTTTGGCTACAACCCTCTTCTAGTATTTTTTTTTTTCCATCGAAGAAAAGAATATACATCGCAAGACAAGTGACTCCCCCTTTTCATTGCATGGTAGTGTAGTATATTGAGAGTGCGTGTTCTTTTGTCTTTTGAACTTATCTTTTACTGACTATTCAATATCCCTCTGTATCGTCTACCACATGGTCCACTCTTTCTTTTTTCTTGGTGGTTCCTTGAATCCTTTTGTTGAAAAGACCCTTTTTGGTTTGCTATTCCCACTTGCTCTTGGAATTCCTAGTGTGCTCTCTTAGTCAACCGACCTTTTCACTTTATTATTACTCTTTCATCATCATTCTTTATTCCAAGACCCGTTTTTTGATCTTCACTTTTTTCTCTATTTTCTTACTTTCAAACGTTCTTACAATTCAAATTGTACTTCTTTTATGCCTATCATGAAGTAGTTGCTTAATTTTGACATTTGTCATGATTAGCGAATGTAGCTAAGTTTGTCATGAATTATGTAGTGATCAAATTCTATTGTGTTGGGGGCAAAATATATTTGTTTTCCTTTTATTGTTTTACACGCTTAGGAAGATATCTCTTATATGCTTGTCATTGCAATTTGGTTAGAATTAAATTTGAACGACTTAGGTAAGTTTGCTTATTGGTTTATTCTTCCAGTTTAGTAGTTGTGGAGAGGGATTATTTATCAATAGATAGATGCTATCCTGGTGACGAGGTATGTACTGCACTTATTAAGCAAGTGCACTCGTCAAGTAATAGTATAATGGACTTTTAGAGTCTAGAGTTGTCTTTAACACGAGGACTGAACACTTATTCACATGCACTGAATTACTTTAATTAAAACAAATTGAAATATTGATGACAATTAGAAAATAGAAACTATTAAGAAATTAACTATGAATGCAACAATTGAATGAAACTAATTAATCATAAATGAAACTAATTAATCATAAATGAGACATCTAGGCTCTGATCACTAAGAGATTAAGGTTTCTAATGAAATTCTTATTCTTATGAATTGGAGGAATTCAATTGCTAATTAAATAGGAATCGCATTTTTTATTAAATTCTAATCTTAATTACATTCTACCTAAATCAATCTTAGAATAGATATCCTTATAACAGTATTATGAACAGGAATTCCATGCAAAAATAATAAAAAACTTTTAATTCTGGAAGAAATCTATAGCTTATCTCTTAGCTTATAGCAAATCTCTTCAATTACGGCAGATTTATTTATGTATTGGTCTCGTAACTTCAATACATAAAATCATATATTAAGTTAAGACTCTATAAATAACAACTTAATCTAAACAAAACACGTAGTTAAATTAACAAGAACAAGAAAATTTCATTAAAATAAGAACAATTAACATGAGCTACATGTTACCTCAATAGTTATAGACCTAGATATCACTACTTTTATGCTACAATCATGATAAAGTAGCAAGCTTTCATCATGGAAAAGGACTAAAAACCCTAAGAAAGACTATTCTCTAACCTATATGTGTCTTTCCCTCTTGTAAATGTATTTGTCATCTATTTATAATGTCTAGACAAAATAATCCCCAAATGGCAAGTGTTTCACAATTAATTGCAGGTCTATGGGAAAGTATATGGTTGTGATAATAGGCAGTAGTCTTCTTCTTTCAATAATTCTTCGAGAAATTGTCTTGAAATTGATGATGAAGGGATCATGGTTGGATAACATGGCTGTGGTATTAGAACATGGTTTTGTACTTATTTAAAATTTCTTTAAACTTCAACTGGAAATTAAGGACATAGGCTTTACGGCTAAGGAACACAGCCATGAAGAGAGATTGTAGTCATTTCCTTTCTTTAATTCTTGAACAAATCCTCTTCGAAACTTACTATTCTCTGATTTTCTTGAAAATAGATGCAATTTTCTTCAAAAATTGTTTGAATTCTCATATTTCTGTTTGGTTGCTTTATTTGAGTCTTAAAATAAAGAAATCACTCAAATCAATAGCAAATTCAACGGAATTAGATTGAAATAACTTAAAATATCAAGGAAAGTAATATTCTGGATGAGTGTAAAATTATACTCATCAAATCTTCCTACACTTAAACATTTGCTTGCCTTTAAGCAAAGTAGGATTGATAAAAATCTAGACAAGATTTTCTAGACAACCTACTATTATTCAGGAATTGGAAAAATTTTGAATTAACATTGCTAATAGACATTGCATCCCTAAAGAATTCTAGGAACTTGTATACTCTTCTCCTTGTTAACCTTTTTATGCATTTCGGACACAAATACTAGAATTCAATAGTTAATTCTTGTAAATCGACATTTGATCATGCGATTTAACCAAGGATTCCCTCTTATGTTAATTCCATTTTTATCTACTGAAGCAAAAATCATACATGACTCTTTTGTATTTAGTTAAGATGTACACAAATCTCTTCCCAATTTTATCAAGCACCATAATCAAGAGTAAATACATGTTGTATCTACTTATCCCTTGCTCATTCCCCTAATATAAAGTTTTGTTGATAGGCTTTTTATTTTAATTACTTTCTAAAGCTTATTACCAATGGGAAAAGCAACTTGCTCTTTTGAGGGACTAAGGTTGATCCTTACTAAATTAGTCATTTTTAGAATTAACATTGATAGCGGGAAAGTAATATGCTCTTTTGAGGGACCAAAGTCGATGCTTATCAATTTTTATCTCTTCTGAAGGATAGATATCGATCCTTACCAATTGTTTTTTCTTTTTCATTTTATTAATTATTATACCTTCAATAATTTAAAATTTTCAAGGGAAATTGCAAGAGATGGGCTTCATTTACTTATTTACACGGAATTATAGAGCTCTAAAAATCTAAAAGGATAGATTTATATATAAGTAAATTTTAGAAATGGCATATCACTAAAGCTAAACCAAAATGTTTAATTAATTAATGTTTTAAAATTCTGAGTTAAATAACATGTAACTTTCCCTCTACAGAAATTCCACTATTCAATTCTAATAACGTATTCCATGTGCAATAATGACTTTTAAAGAATTTAGATACAAGCATTATTGTCTTGTTAAATTGGGATTGTAAATTTGAAAAAATTGGGGTTAAAATTAACAATTTGATTCTTGAATAATGGTAGTGTACCGCTCCTCCGCACTTAATTTAGTACATTATCTTCAATATAGCTAATTATAAATAATTGCAAACAATTAAGGTACAATGGAGAAGAAAATATAGATATGGGAAAAATGATATTCTCCTAAATATTCGGATTTGCTTGAATTATTCATGGGAATTTACCTTGGATGATTTGAAGTTGTTGGCTTAAGAGAGATCTAAACAAATACAATTGAAATAAAGAGATAAAGGCATATGTGATAGAAAGGAAAATTTCATTTTTTCATTGAATAGAAAGAATTTGAATATAAATTAAAAAAAAAATAATAAAAACATGAAAATTAGAAATTGCAACTAACTAACTAACTAACACTTATTGGAGCTAAACATCAAAATATTGAAAGTGAGGAACACTTAAACAAAACAAATGAACATTAAATGTCTAAGTCTTCTTCGCTGGTTTCATCTTTTGAATCAACGTTTATGGGTTTGTTCTCCTCATTGCCCTTTGATGTCTCTTCTTGTGTCCTTAATATTGCCTCCTCCTCCTTATCCCCTAAATTCATCCACCTTGCTATATTGGTTAATTCCTCATTCATGGGTAGAGAGATTTTCATTTTGACTTGGTTGGTGAGATTGCTACAAAACTCCATCATCTTTGTTTGATGCCGGAATGGTCCTTTGAGGGATTATTCAATTATTTTCTAGGAATCTACCAACTTTTGGACTTCTATTTTCAATTTCTTGACTTCCCTCACTAATGTGTCATTATTAGTGGAGTTTTCACTTTCTTTTCTTTTTGGGGATGGCTTGTCAACTTCATCGGGAGAAGTCCCATTAGGCAGAAGGTAGATATAGTCATTAGAGTGACATTCCTAATAGTGGTTAATTGTAGGTTATCAATAAGGAGTTTTAGTTACTTTGCTAAAATCGTCACATACGACTTACATCCTAATTGGTTCACTTGAGCATCGATGGCTTGGTGTCGCATGTAGAAAGTGAGTGCAACAACTAGGTTTATGGAATATTCTTTTATTAGGCTATAGAGGTAAAAGACCTCATGCATAGTCACAACATTGGTGCTTTTTCCTCTCCCATTAATGGTATGAGTGAGTAACCAATGAAGAACTCGGTGTGTTGGATTTTTTAAGTGAGATCCCCTTGCAAATTATAGGTTGTAAATTTTCTCACATCTTAATTTTAGCCAATAAGTGGCGACAATGATACCTCGAGTTGATTCACGTGGAAGTATGTAAAACTCTGGTGAATGGACCAATTTCTAATCATAAAATCCCACTAAAACTCCAATTTCGATTATGGAGAGATTGAAGTCTGTATTTCGAATTTAGAAAGAAACAGTGTTATGGGCTCCATAGGGTACCTTGGGAAGACTTATGTGGAAGTGTGTAAAACCCATCCTTGTAGATGGGTTCTTGAATTCCGAACAACCTATCCCAACCCCCTTTCATTACCATGGTATGGATTTCTGGATCCATGCTATCTAATTTTAACACCTCCCAATCTATGAAACTTGATTGGGAAAAGGTTTTCTTAGTAAGGATTTCATAGCAGGCTTAATGATTGAGCATATACTACAATAACATGTAAATGCACCTAGTAAAGTTATAGTATAGAATAAAATAGATGTGAGTTTGAGTGTTGATCTCACGAGGAACTAATATGTGATAACTTAATTACTAGCAGTTTCCTAAAATTTTTAATTACCTATCTTATTAATATATAAGAAATTGTGATAAAATAGGCAGGTTGAATAATAGGCAAAAAAGGAATAAAATAAATAGGAATAAATAAAATAACTAAACTAACTAAAACTAAAACAAACAAACATTAATTAAAATAAAGAGAACATGATCCTTAGTGACTTTATTATTTACTTTCTAGTCTTATGCAACCTTTCAATCTCATTTATTCTCTAGACTATGGAGATTCCTAATCTCATTTTTATGGAAATCGAATTTTAAACTAGCCGGACTCACATCCCTAGCTAATTCCTAACCATGAGATTCTCTCTATTTGCATTGTTGTTGAATAGAGCATCTTAAGATTGTATGATGTATGTGGATCCTACCATTAGGTTTCCTTAATCTAGAAAGATCTAATACCTAATCTCTTAGCGCATTGAAATTCTTCTAATTACGTTTGTTTGTTTACTACAGGCCTTACGACTCTACAATAAACTTAGGCATCATATTAGTAATTGTAGTAAATACTAATTGAAGGCATTATGTTCTACCTAATTAGATGGTCAAGGAATAACATCATTGATAGAAAGAGTTGCAACAAGAACTAAATTTCAATAATATTCATTAAGAACAATTTAATAGAAAAGCAACATAATAAAGGAAAACAAATCGAGAGACCTTAAACAAAAAATCTAGAGGAAATTATAAATAATTCTCCTAAACTTTGATTTAGGTGTGGATTGACCTCTTAAACTTTTATAAATTAGCAAACATTCCCCATAAATTGGAAACAATCCCTTAAACTTTGATTTTGGTGGATAAATTACATACTAAAATCAAAGTTTAAGAGGTGTTTACACATCAAAATTAAAGTTTAAATGGGTTATTCTTAACTTATAGGGGTTAGTTTGCCAATTTATGAAAGTTTAAGGATAAAAAACTATACTTTAAAAGTTTAAGGATAAAAAACTAATCTGCACTTAAGTCAAAGTTTAGAGCTGTTATTTACATTTTCCCTATAATTCTAACATACAATTCTACCAAAGGGGCTCCTTTGAAAACTCTAGTTAAGGATCTATTTATAAGGAGTAGGGCTAGGTTTACAAAGAGAGATTTAACAAAATAAAAGAAATAGAATATGCATTGCAAAAATTGAAGATTCGCTTGTCATATGGTGACTATGCCCTAGATACATGATCATAGTGGCTAGGTTATACTTATTCTTTGTGTGAAAACTTTGAAATTGATTAAATTACTTGATGAAGGGACTATGGTTGGAGACCATAGTTATAGTCCTTGGCTGTGGTCTAACTAGATTTCAAAAATCACAAAATATTGAATAAGAGAATTACACTCGAAGTCCATGGCTGTAGTTATCTCTAGACACCAATTTCTGCTTCATTTCTTACTCATTTGCTTATGCTTTTAATGTGCATTCATTATTCATGTGTATGGTTCTTTAAAGACTTCAAAATTCATCCAAAATGCAATACCTTATAGTTTAAGCTAGTAATTTTTAGAATAAGACTAAAGTAGGGGAAAGTAACCCTATAAATTTTGATATTTCAAGTATGTTGGACTACATATGAACATTAACAAAGGTGTGTAGGATATATGTCAAATTTAGGACTAAGGAAAAAAAATAATAAAATAAAAATGAAAGTCATATATATATATATATATTAGAAAAATAAATAAATTAACTTAAAACCAAAACAAAACACTTGTGTGAAGTCGGATTTTAAAAATAAGATGAAATGTAATTAATATTGCTTATAAACTAAAATTTATCGGGTTAAATCTTAATCACCTTAAAATTAAAGAATTGAGATTTGATGTATAAAACAATATTCTATTTTTGTTGAAATTTATTTACATTTGAAGAATTGTATAAATTTAGACCATATCATGACAATTGTCTTAAAGAATAATCACAATTGAAACCCTTGATGTATAATGAAATTTCTGTTGTCATTCATGATAAGCGAATTGAATGTATACATAATGTATATGTTTTTATTATTAAGTTATATAGCCGTAAATCAAAAACCTTAACCTAAAAGAATTTTCCAACCACTATTATATTCTTTGCACACGAATTCCAAATTATGTGAACATTTCAAGGCTAGCTCTTGGAGGATAAAGAATATATTACATTCTCTTATTATTTGTGCTATTATTTAAAAGCTATTAAAAAATAATAATAATATAAAAAAATAACAAATATAAAAGTATTCTTCAATTAGGTTCATATTTTTGCAATGAAGTTATGAAAGTTAGAAGAAGTGGTTTGATAAACTTTGATTTTGAAATGGATTAAAATATATAAATATATATTTATATATATGTGTGTGTTATAACTTTAAAATACTCAATATTACATGTTATGTATTGGAATCCTTGAATTTGAGTTCCAAGATTCAATGAGACACTAAAGGGGAATTATTTAAGTTATGAAGTTAGTAATATGACATAAAATTAATAATATGCATGTTCCCTAAATATACATAGTATATAAAAGATATATCCATAAATTTTGATGTCTCAAGAATGTTATATTGATACACTTTATGAAATAAAAATATTAACAAAAAGTGTATTTATGACCTTTGGATAGTAAATTTAAGACCAATGAAAAAAAAAAAAAATCTATTAATAGTAACAACGTGTATTATGAGATCCCAAAGGTTAGAAGAAACATCTAACAAAGTTGGACATTGAGAGTGAGTTAAAATGTAATGACTAACACTTAGAACTAAAGTTTATTGATTAAATTGTAATTACATTTGAGACAATGAATTGATATGAAATGCATAATATATTGTTTTACTATTTTTAAAGCTTGCAATGCTACTTTTATTTATGTTAAATTAAGATAAAATTCTACTTGAAGAGTTACGAAAAATGAAACTAAGCCTAAGTAATTAACTAATTGTAGCTGGAATATTAAGGATTGACACTTGGAAAGTCATGCACTTCTATGCACATATTCTTTTGGATTATAGTGCCGCTAAGTCCGGCTGTGAAACTTTGTTTAATTATTAAATTCCAAATGGCCATACAATGCTTGCAAAGGAAGCAAATTTCCATGGCCCTTCATCCCATATAAGACCCTCACACCTAATTGCATCGTCGATTCGTAGGATGACAACAATTAGGATAAATGTAATTATATATTTTTCCTCTTATTTTTATTCCGTAAATAGTCTAAATCCACCCAAAAATACCTAGGAATACTAGAAAATTTTCTGAAAATTCAACATAAGATCCTTATACACTACAATAATCATTGTTTGCTCCATTCCCAGACGCACCACTACTGAGGCTATAGTCAAATACCGATCGACGATCGTAGCCACCGTGCGAGTATCGGAGGATGTCCTCCAATATTAGAAAATACAACAAACGACTTCTTTTTCATCGTCGAGCTTTATGAGAAGGTATGCTCTTATCCTATTTTATGTTTCTAATATCAATATTGGAAAAATAAAAATTTGAGAATTTTTGTAGGTATTTGCTAAACGAAATCATTGTGTCATTATCTGTACGAAATAAAAGTACTATTCTTTGTAGATAAGGTAATGTCAATACACTCCTTAATAATATACTAAACACTAATTACTATAAATTGTCCACTTTGATATTATGGACACATATTACCTTAGGTATAAATAATATATTGGTTGCTCTATTATTGTTTCATATCATCAATAGCATAATTTTGATATTATTTTCCATTGGTAGTTAAATTTTTTTACCAAAGCATATACATTACCAAATTACATAGCACATGGAATAATATACCTTATAATGTATAGGGACAATATAATGATGTTTCTATTACGTAACATACTGATACATATAAATGGACATATAATCGGTGTGCTAATATGACTATATTAGTCCACATTAATGTATGATTAATATTAATAATAGATACTTATTGCTATACATATTATTAATATATAGGAGAATGTAAATTAATAGTATCGTGAGCTTCTGTCAGTATGTTATTATATATAGTATATAGTTTCACAGCATATTCTAATTGAACATTGCTATATAGATTATTAATACATAGGAGAATGTAAATTAACAATATCGTGAGCTTCTATCGGCATGTTATTGTATACAGTATATAGCTTCACTACATATTTTGATTGAATGCTATATAGATTATTAATACATAGAAGAATATAAATTAACAGTATTGTGAGCTTCTACCAATATGTTATTGTATATAGTATATAGCTTCACCACATATTGTGATTGAATAGTAATATTATATTTTGATATTGGTTAAACCAAATTTAGGTATGCAACACCATCTTTATCTCTATATTTTAAATAAGGATGAAATAGACATATGTAATATACATTTCATGAATTTAGTACGCCATGTTAGAATATAACCTCTATAGTTATATGAATACTAAATGTTTTTATGGAACTAAAGACATGTGCATTATTCTCTTGTGAATTTAGAACTAGAAAGTGAACCAATATTTTGTAGTGTTACGTTCTTATAAATCAACAGTACTTATATTGGATAATTACATAATACTAAATTCACAAGAGA